>CM042016.1:51969958-52185570 GCA_023525715.1 Cichorium intybus | reverse complement strand
GCTTCTATTAATTAGATAAATACTAATTATTAGTCATGACTTAGACACCTAATCCAACAGAAAATACTTCATTTCAATTAGTGACTATTCAAGTGCAGTTATGTACGATATATAAAACAGTCAATCTTACGAATAAAAATGATATACTGAGGTTGAAGATTAGTATTCACTAAAGATACAGTATATATATATATATATATATATATATATATATATATATATATATATATATATATATATATATATATATATATATATATATATATATATATATATATATATATATATATATATATATATATATATATATATATTGTAGTTATTGTTGATAGGTACATAATTATGATGCAAAATAAATTAAATATGTATTTTGAAACATAATAATCTGAATATTATTTCATTAATTGGATTCTATTAGTATAGCTGTTTTGAAATTATTTATTTTCAACTTTCTATTAAATGTCTTTTTTATCTTATAATAAAGATGATATCAACACTTTACATTAATCTTTAATTTTATTATAAAAATAATTATTTCATAGTTAATGTCAATAAATTAATTACTTTTGACAATATATTTATTAATATTTTGACTACATATAATGTTTTCCTGAGCGTTAGGTCCTGGCATTCGCCTAGTATTATATATTAGCTTAGTTATAATCCTTTTCTTGACCGTTGGCATGGTATTGTAATTGTACATTACCTTTCAATAACACATTGAAAACATACTCTCTCTCTCTCTCTCTCTCTCTCTCTCTCTCTCTCTCTCTCTCTCTCTCTCTCTCTCTCTCTCCAAATCCATCATCTAACAAATGTAATATTGGTAATTTTCATCTCAAATTATCAAACGCGAGACATCAACCATAAGTTTGGCTACTATACCAAAACTTTTTTACAAGAAAATGAACTTTTATTGTATACTTTTGTTGAGCACTCGTAAAACCAAACTAACATGGTGTAACCAAGAAATAAATATGAAATCAGGTTCTACATTTGTTTGAATAGTTTCTGCGGAACAGTTCGTCATCAATTTCCACATTATATAATCATCCCTTTAATTACACGTTACAGTTGCCCCAATATTGCTTTATGAATTCTTCAACCTAACATTAACGACTTTAAAATTAAGAAAAGGAAGAAAGAAATCAGAAATGTGTGAAGATTAAAGGTATTCACTTTTAGTTCTTAATTATGATTGAAGTTGTTGCAACTAGCCTGTAACTTAAAGAGGGGATTGAATTATGTTGCAATCTTCACAAACCTGGCCTATCAAAAACATGCCGCAGTCCCATAATATCCTCTTTTTGGACTACTACGTCTTTCACATATCTCATGGGTGATAAATAGTCACCATAACTTGATTTCTGAATTAAAGAAACACAAGTTAATTGGGTATCCCCTGTATAAATAATATCTATTATAATAGAAAGAAAAAAAAAAAAAACCACAGATGATATCACCTCCTTTTGCTCTCCATGCTTATAAGCACAATTATAGGCTTTGATTCTCTTTAGATTAAGCTTTTCAAGTTCTCTCTCCATACTTTTGATACTCTTTCCCACAAGGTCCAACTCTACCTTGAGTCTGGTCACTTTAGTGGTACGTTCCTTTTGATCCCTCTTTATTTCGTCAATTTGGTTTAACAGAATCTAATAGTAGAAAAAGATATATAAACCGACTAGTAATATGATCAATGAGTGAACAAAAAAGTTGTAAATCAATTTAGGAATTAAAACCTTACTTTAATACGATGTTGGTCGGTTTGTTTTTCATAGAGTCGTCTCCTCGATCCTCCAACGTCAAATCGTCTCCAATTATTACGAGGATCAGGTTCTGTTGGTGCAGTGTATTTTTCTATTGTTTCTTTGAGATTTCTTATTTCGTGAAATAATTTTGTTTCTTCTCCCCTATTATTGTTGCCATGTTGGATCCTGTGTACCAGGCTCTCCATCTTTGAAGTAGAAAGAAACTATATGTTAAAATTAATATTACAAGGTAGGAAGAACAATCAACTTATGTTTATGATTTATCAGTATATATATATATATATATATATATATATATATATATATATATATATATATATATATATATATATATATATATATATATATATATATATATATATATATATATATATATATATACCATATCGTTAAGCTCTTGTGTACCATAGATTGGCCTTCTACCAGAATTCATTGAAGAAAGAAGTTCTTCCTGAACCTGTTTTAAGTATCCCAACTGCATCCTCTCTTTCATAAGCCGTTTATGACATCGTTTTCTATCCGTACCTACATTAACCTACATAAAAATAGGTTAGTCATGAATCCACAAACAGCAAATTAAGAAAATTCTATTATCTTTCTCATGAATTT
The DNA here is from genome assembly GCA_023525715.1 of Cichorium intybus. Taxonomy (NCBI): domain Eukaryota; kingdom Viridiplantae; phylum Streptophyta; class Magnoliopsida; order Asterales; family Asteraceae; genus Cichorium; species Cichorium intybus. The sequence goes on along the minus strand of CM042016.1, from coordinate 52,183,192 downwards.
TCGTCAACTCTTGCAACATATTCGAGAGGAAAAATGGTGTATGGTATTAATCAACTCTTACAGGTGTTTCGGCATCGTTTTCAGCCAAATGAAAGAAACCAGTTGTCCTTGGTATTGGTCTCATCGGTAAATGAGGCTTCACTTCGCCTAGAGCTCGTTCAAGGCACATGAGTTGATTTGTTTTCCACTCTAAATTGTTGTCACCTTGTGCAAGCCACATTAATTTGTAGTTTATCTGAATTTCATCTTTCTATTACCCAACAAGAAGAAGGAGACACGTGTGAGTTGTTTTGCTTAATTCGATCCAAACATTCAAACAAAAGCACAAAATTTCTAGTGTCGTCACTTTAAAGAAATACGAAACATTGCTTATTAAATATTATTGTATTTAGTATGAACATTAATGAAAATCTACATTTACCTTCCGCAGATCTATTTCTTGAATGATACGGTACATAGAAAGATTCTTCAGTTGATACAGCTTGTGAGCCTCTTCTTTTTTATGCGACGTTATTTCCATCACTTTCTCGGTGCAATCTGACTGAACCATCGGGCCATATTCCATGTGGCTGTGCATTAATGTTTCCTAAAAACAAATACATATGCAGTTAAGTAACATTTTTTTTTTCAAAACAGGTACAAATACAAGAAACAGAACCAATATAAAAATCGTAGATCAAATCCGAGAAGGTTGGCAAAAGTAACTAATAACGATAAATAATTTTTTTCCTGGTTACTTGAGATAAAATTTCTCATTTCTTTCATGAGAAAATGAACTTGATTATGAAAATGATGTTCATGTTAAGAAATTTCATGTTTGAAGAACTGCGGTCCCCAAAGAACGAAACAACCAACCTGAACTGGAAGCTAATACTTGTGATCAGATAAATTTTCGTAATACTCAGTACATAGTATTTATAAATTAGGTTGGTTTTGTCGGTAGCACTTGCACCCCACGGCAAGAAAGTCAACTTAGCTAATGTCACTGCAATCATTTTTATCGTTCATTCAATTATAACAAAACCAGTTTTTATAGTTTCTTCTGTAAAGGCCAGGTCAAAATTATTTGCTGGGTCCACGTTCTTAATCGATTCGCCAAACATCCGTTTGTTAATCCACATGCGCTTACATAGGGATCACTTATACGAGTTAGTATGAGCAAATAATTGATATAGTTTCTAAATTCGTATATTGTTAAAAAAAATTATTATGGAATAATGGCAAATATTCACATTGATTTTAAATGTCAAATACAAAGGGAATAAATACAAACATACATGGCCAATTATAAACATACATACACATGGGCTAAGAGAGCTAATGCACATGCAACATAATACAATATACTAACATCCCCTGCAGTTGTAGCGAGATCATTTTGACAAATGCTTAACCCGGATGGATTAAAAGTCTGAAACAGCAAAGTACGAAGGCCATACGTGAAGAAGTCTGCGTACTGAGCGGAAGAACGCAGGTGGAGAACCCATATGTGGCTAAGAGCATCTTTGTCCTAAAAAAAGTGAATGTCAATCTCTATGTGTTTGGTGTGTTGATGTTGCACCAGGTTTTATGACATGCAAACCACACTGATGTTATCAGATAAACCAAAGTAGCTTTCTCCATAGCGCATTGCAATTCATGAAGGACATTGTGAAGCCATAAAGTCTCTGCCACAACACTAGCAACGTCACGATACTCTTCTTCAGCACTAGATCTAGATATGACTCCCTGCCATTTGGACAACCTAAAATCATTGAGGTTGTCGCCCACGAAGATACACTATCCAGATGTAGATCCTCAAGTGGTCGGACAGCCACCTCAGTCGGCATCTGAATATATCTTGAGGGATGAGGTAGTGGAAACGCGAAACTGTAAGCCATGATCAATGGTACCGTATATGTATCGAAGAATCCTTTTGAGAACATGTAGATGTTGCTCTCGAGGATCATGCATATAAAGACAAATTTGTTGAACAAAGAATATATATGATCTGGTTAACATGTAGAAGTTAACATCAGTGTTGGGAATAATATAGTGTCGAAGTGTAAAGTTATGAAAAAGTCTGAAATATATATATTTAGAAGAGTACTGATGTCGAAGATGCGTTCTGTACCGAATTCCTTATAATATGGCAACAATCGGATATTGTGTATCCTACAACTAACTTTGTGCACATGTTAGTAGAGTCATTATGTTTTATCCTTTTGAGCTTTTTGTTCCATTAGTTAGGGTTTTTGCCTATGTAACACACCGCCTCCTACTGATATACATGTGAGGGGTGTTGTAGGGTTTTGGTAACAATCTGGTTAAAAAAGATTTTGTGCATATTATAGTTGCTCGTTACATCTGTGTAAGTTGGAACACTATCATTTGAACTAAACTGTGATCTAATCATTCTCTATAAGCATTGATCATTTATTTTTTCTTATTGATTTATCATTTACGTATTGTTGTTCTTTTCATTGAATCTTATAGTTATCAAGTGGTATCGGAGCAGGTTTTGTTATTCTATTGATTTGGGATTTTCATTCATATTTCAAATCTCAGATCTGATTTGATTCTCAGATATGTATTTCGTGATTTGAAGTATTAATCTCATTTGATTACAGTTTTCGATCATTTTTATTATGATTTAATGGAAAATTTCAACAACAATGTCTTATTGTTGAACTATGCAAATCTCTTGGGTTTTACAAAAAGCTCTGATGCTCATACCAGGGCATTATGACCAGTGGACTGATCGGATGGGTGACGACGCCTAGTAATATCAAATATTTTAGTCGTCGTTGAACCCTATTCTGAGTAAAATATATATCTGAAACTGTTATATTACTCGCGTTTTTGTTTCTAGTGCTTGTGTATGAATTATATACAATACAGGGGTTAAAAGCGTGCAAAATGGTGAAGTTTGGAATGAAGTCCACTTTCAGGCGAAAAGACACGCGCGCCGCGATTTAGAAGACATGCGCGTCGCGGGACAACTGTGTATCGGATCAGAGTTTCAAAATTCAAAGTGCGAATATTGTGGTTACAGATAAGGACGTGTCGCTGATTTCATCCTTGCGCGCCGCGTCCAAGAAATTTCCGCAACTATAAATAGAGGGCTCCTGTTCGTGTTTTGGGAGCGAAGACCCTACCTTTGAGTAGAAATCAGGCCTCTTTGACTCGTATTTTCGTATTTCAGTGATCGGTAGTCGGTAGATTGTTAGTTTTAGATTTATTTCTTGTTTTTCGGTATTGTTTATCGTGTGTGTTCAACGGTTCTGTCTTGTAGAACCCGTAGGACTGCATAGATCTGGATTATCGACTAAACTCATAAACATTCGGCTTCTGGTTTGGTTTAGTTTTAATGCAATCATTCGGTTACGTTTATTGTTTGGTTTCGATTTCGGTTTTTCAATTATTGTTCGTTTGATCGTTTGTTCATGTTTGGCGATTTTGATTTTCTGAGTATACCTTGGGATCAGAACGTATTGGTTTGGTGTGATCGAGATTTGGATTTGAATAGTTTAATAGTTACAAGTTTATGTTTTTGATAATTTCGTATTGTTTGGATTTCGTCGAGTGTATGGAACGACACCATCTATAGAGGTACACTATAGATCGGCAAATTCTTGACACAGATTTCAAGCACCGAATCCACGGTTCGACCCTTACTTCCACTAGCTAATGAGCTGTAAGGTATTTATCTAGTATTTTTTTACCGTATCGACGACTACAACCATGTCAAATTTTGGCGCCGTTGCTGGGGAGTTGTGCACTTGAAACACTGTGTCAGTTGGTATTTTTTTATTTTAGTTTTGATATTTGATTTGGTTTGGTTTGTTTTTTACGTTCGTTTGTACTTTGTGCATGCGTACACGTCGAGGTGAACAATCGTCGCCTCTACTTTTCGTTTCTGAGATTGAACGGACCGCATGCAGAAATCGTGTGCGTAAGCGATTAGTCAACATGCGTTTAAATGATGTCGTAGTCGAAGATATTACCAATGAGCCAACAGGCGAGGTAATGGGGGGCGTCGTTTGTGCCCTCGATTCCAACAAATTTTAATGGAGCCTCTACTAGTAGTTGTGGTGGTGCAGTTTCAGCCCCTGCACCTATTCCACCATGTACTCAATCTGCAGTTCCACCCATTAGTCAACATATTCCTATTCCTGTGGGGAATTCTACATCTAACATGGGGAGTGCAAAATTGTGACAATGCTCCGCCCCCACGTCAGCCAGTGCAAGTTCCACAGCCACAACAACCACCAACCTTTCATAAACCTCAACCACGCATTTTACAACCACCCATTTTGCAACCTCAACCACAACCACAGCCGCAACAACAAGAACAGTGTTAGTATCAAGCTGGAGACCAGGTATACGATGACGAGGACGAAGGTTGGATGTCAAACAACCCTATCAATCAGAACCAGCAGCGGAATCGAGGTTAGGGACCTCTACGTCAACAACAGCAACAATACAACAACAATCAATGGCAGGGGCAGCAGTATTACAATAATGAATTGCAGAATAATGGTAACTTCGTTCCCCCTTTGTATTTTGCATAACTGATCGGGCAATCGGTTGCGTCGCACTTCCAACTACGAAAGTACGACGATGCATCGCCAATTTATTTTCCCGATAATGTTGAAAGTCAAGTTGAGATTAGGCCTCAGTTGCTAGGAGTGTTACCAGAATTTAGGGGATATAGACAGGATGATCCATACAGCCATTTGTACGAATTTTTAACAATTGCAAATTCCAACATCCCTAGAAACGAAAATAGGAATTTCTTTAGATTAAGGTTATTCCCATTTACACTTACGGATAAGGCAAAATACTGGTTTACATCTCTGCAACCGAATAGCATCACGACATGGGAGCAACTCAAAACGAAGTTTCTACAGGAATTTTATACTGCGAGCAAGACATCGAAGATCAGGAGGGCAATTCAAGAGTTTTATACTGCGAGCAAGACATCAAAGGCATGAGATCATGCCCGCATCACGAGTTTCCAAGATGGCAGCTCGTCAAGTTCTTCTACGACGGAGTAGACACCACCAACCAGGCTATGATAAATGAATCGTCGAGTAGAACCATTATGATGCAAGACCCAGAAGCAGCTTGGAAATTTTAAAAACAGTTGAACAACGGTTCTAAAACAAACTATTCCTCAAGGAAATCGGTTAAGACATTGTCAGCAGTAGCTGTAGGGGTAGATAATGAATGGAAGAAAGAAGTCAAGAAGGAGATTGGGGATTTAAACAGGAAATTTGATCGATTGATGGCAACACTTCAGCAAGGACCGCCAAATCAGCAACAACAAAACAATCATAAGGGACACAGGACCCAGGAAGTAAATCAGGTATACGGTCAAGGGCGGTATAATAACAGTGGACGATTGTATAGACCTTACAATTAGGGGGTCAAAACTACAACGGTAATAATCAAGCATACAACAACCGACAGAACAATTATCAGGGACCACAACCCAATCAGCTACGACAATTTCAACCTGCCAATAATGGGCCAAGCAGCAGTAACAACAACGGGAACATAGCCAACAACAATCATACTGCTCTAGAAACTCTGGCGGATCTGATAAAAAATGAATGAATTTATGAATACAAGCCAGCAACAAACTCAGGCCAACGCAAAAGCCATCACCAACATGGAACGGCAGATCGCCCAATTGGCTGAAGATCAAAGGAGAAGGGATGACGGGAAGCTCCCTAGCAACACAGAAGTGAATCCAACACACACACAACACACAGGGAAAGAACACGTGAATGCAGTGGAAAGTTGTGCACCAGAAAAGTATGGAGGGAGGTAAGTATGGATGATCTTGTTGAAGGGTTTTCTAGCAAACAATGAACAAATAAATCTTATGGTTCACATGCAACCCTATAAATGATCTATGTTTTCTTCTATGAAGATAATAAACTAAAACCTAAAGGAAACAATTATTTCTAAGGATCAAAACTGAGAAAACCAACCTTTTGATCTTATGATCCTTGAAGCTAGCAGCAAAAGAATCTTGCCTCAAATGAAGTCACACCCAAAGAAATGGAGAAGACAGTCCAGCAGAGTAATCTTAGGTCAAAATGGCGTAGGTTTAAGGGTGGCCAGGTGCCTCCTTTTATAGCCTCCAAGGGTTACAGCTGAAACCCTAAGGAGCCTCCAAATGGGCAAGCCTGCTGACTAAATGGACCAAGCCTTTTCTAAACCCTAATAGGGTTTCGCCAACCATGGAGAATCTTTCCATGGTGGCGCCACTTTTGGCCCCTATCCACTGGCCAGTAATTTATTCAACTATTGAATAAATACAAACCAGTCCCTGCACTTTTAATTAATTAAATTAATCACTAAATTAAATCCAATTAATTCCAGATTAATTTCTAATTAATTATTATAGTTTCTAATTAATATATTAACGCTTAAATATATTAATAAACCATTTAATTAATTCTATTGATTTATTAAACAATTAATAAATCAACCTTTTACTCTACTGAACTCTATCCTAACCTCCAGCTATGAGGGCAACCCAAATGGACTTTGCTTCAATTAACAAGATAAATATAAATATAAAGTCATGGATTAGACACCAAATCCAACACTTGTGGGGATAGAAAACAAAGACGGGGGCATTCAAAAGGAGGGGCAATCGACAGTAGCTACCTTTAAGCAGAAGAAGAAAACCCCTAAGTCAAAGAAGAAGCAAGGCACGCCAAGTAAGTCATCTATTAATCAACATTTGCTTGACCAGTTAAAAGACGCCCCAGAGGACTCAAGGATTTTAAAGGAGATGTGTTAAGAGAAAGAGAAGGTCAAGATTCCAACACCGGAGAAATTGCGCCTTACCGTCAAAGCTAGCGAGGCATTGTTGGTTACATTGCCCAAGAAAGAGAAAGACCCTGGCTCTCCGTACATTACCGTCACTATCGGTGATGTGGTCATCCGGAACACATTGCTCGATCTAGGGTCTAGAATGAACGTGTTACCCGGCTATCTATATGATAAATATAAGAATGAGGAGCTGGAGCCAGCCAAGACGGTCCTGTAACTAGCAGATCAATCCACGAAGGTCTCAAGAGAAAAATTAACAAACGTGATTGTCAAGGTGGGAGACTTCTTTTACCCAGGGGAGTCATGGAATACGAGAGTTTGGAGGATGCACCGGCCTTAATCTTGGGACGTCCATTCTTAGCCACGGCTGGAGCTGTTATGGATTGCAAGACAGGTTATGTGATATCACCTTTGGATCGAGGAAACGAAGGTTAAACATGTTCGGATGTCCACTGACACTTCCACCAGGATATGACAACCAGCATATGGCTAGCAGACCTTTAATGATGCCAAGCATGGATAGTGAGGAAGAGGATGAGGAAATCCTCTCGAAAGAAAAAGGGCACCCACTTAATTCGATTGATAAAATACATCTTTGGGACATGATCAATATGATGGAAAAGAAACATCAAGCGTTTTCAAAAAAAGTAAGAAATCGTGAAGCAAAGGTGTTTCAAATTCTGGACGCACACCAACAATGGATCAATCAAGTGAGCGATCGGATGACCTAGTTAACAACATTAATGGCTATAATAGTTCACGACATCGCGCCGGAAATGGAAAAAATTGTGTCAAGAAAAAAATAAAGGATCACAGTCTGGCTGAAGACATTAAACTTAGCGCTTGGTGGGAGGCAACCCATTTGTAGGTAGGTTAGGTTTTTTTTTGAGTAATTGAGAGGAATTTATCATCATCATCAAGAAATCGGGGTCTGAAAGCAAGTGTGGGGTTAAAACTACAAGGAATTGGTGCAATTGAAGGACGCGATGCGGGGAAGGTCAAGGCACGCCGTGCGTGTTTAGGCGAACCCGATGCGCAGGGGTTCTCGTTTACACGCGCGTCGCAGATCAATGTTTACCACGCCACGGATTTCGATTGGACAGAACGGTTTAACCAGGTACACGGCATTCACAATTCGGACCATTTTTCCTCTTATACGCCGTGGTAAAAGAGAGCTCGGATCAACATCGCAATTTTCATGTTGTCTCTTGCATTATTGTTATCTACTACTGAGGTATGTTCATTTGAACTAGTTTTCTCAAAGTTGTGCATGCATTAGAGCTCGAGATCGGATCAAATATAGTCTAGAATGGAAAACTTAGAAATTGGGAATGTCGGTCTTTCGGGTGATGTTTCGCAAAATTCTCACCCTAGTTAGGCTAATGGTGTGTTATGTTACCTTGTACATGTGTGGTTTGAAGCAAAACAGGTACAAAATCGAGGGTTTTCGAAACAGTAGAACGCCGCGGCGCGGCATGTTCATCAGTCGCGGCGCGACATTTGAATCAACGCGTGGCCATCACCGCGGCGCGCGTAGGGACTGATTTTTCAAAAATTTTGTTTTGATCTTTTGTGTAGATGGCTCAGCCTCCTTATGTACCAGAGCACCTGTTTCTATAATTTCCAGCTGCACTGGAGGAGACACAGAGGTACCAGGATCGCCTTCGGGCCATCAGCACGCGCTCGGTCCCGCAGGCCGTATATTTTGATCGGGCGGTATTGACAGCAGTAGAGCTATGGGATCAGTTGCCAGGGTGGGATAGACTCATGGCCCGGGAGGACGACATCGCCTACAAGGAGCTCATGCTTGAGTTCTTTTGCACTTGCATATACGAGCCAGCCTCGGAGGAGCCCAGGTCCCATCTTGTCATATTCAGGCTCGGGGGGACAGAGCTGGGAGTGCACGATCCGAGATTTTGCCAGACACACGGAGATCTACACCAGCAAGGAGATTACCAGCATCCACTTCTAGCTATTCCTGGCTGCTTGCATCACCGATTAGCCACAGAGGGAGACAGCTGAGATCATTTGGGCACGGATGTCTAATGACCTGTTCGAGGCCAGGGGGTCAGGGAGAGCCAGTTCCGCTCCCCACTCCATAGACTCATGCACCATATCATCTCCACATCCATTGCACACCGCAAGGGATGTGAGAAGGTTCCCCGTGACGACATGTTCTACATGTGGGCTCTCTCCGACCCGAGCAGGTTCCTCAACCTGGCATATACCTTAGCAGTTTTCCTGACATCCAGAGCCTCGGGCTCGAGCACGAGGAGCTCGATGACTGGCGGGCACTTTATTACGAGACTAGCCTGATCAATACGGCATCCTTACCACCGATGTCATCAACCATCTGAGGCCGGTGGAGCCCTGGAGGGCACAGGGACGATATGTGGAGACGATGAGGGTGCTCCAGCTAGTGACACAAGGCATGTATAGGATACTACCTGAGATTGAGCCCGCCAGACGCCCAACAGGACAGCAGGCTCAGTTACAGCCTCCACCCTAGTTAGAGCCAGACATTGCAGAGGAGGAGCCATTGGTGAGGCCCAACAAGAGGAGGAGAGTAGAGACAGAGGTCCAACCACCACCATAGCCACGCCCAGTGCCACATCCTATAGACGTACAGGCTGCTTTGCGGGACATTGTTACGAGGTTGACACGGTTGGAGGACCAGCAGCAGTGGATGGCAGAGGCATTATGAGAGCTCCTTCTTCATGCTGGACGGGATCTACGACCTTTCCCCACTGTAGGCCACGATGAAGCTGGTCCATCAGGGACACGCCACAATGATGATGAGTGCTCCTATTTGTTCTTTTTGTTATTTTTGGAAACATTGTACATAAACCTACCTTTAGTTGTTTATATTTGCTTTTGGCTGCTGCGTTTAATATTGTTTATTGAGTGTTTTGTATGCAAGTACCAACGAGATCCACTGAGGAGTCGTATAAGACAAGTGTGGGGTCACCGTACCCCTGCACTTGTCACATACCGGTGTGTTCACTGTTGTGCCACAACTCCGGACAGTCAAACCAAGACGTGCATTTTTGATATCCTGTTATAAATGGTTTCAATAAGCAAGCAGTTCTACCGTTCCTTAGGGGGTAACTCTTTTCTCCTTGTTCTGGAATTTTTTAATGTACAACAGGGACGTTGTACGGTTTAAAGTGTGGGGTGGGACGGTCGAAAAGAAATTTTTGAAATTTTTGCAAAAACAGTCTAATTTTCAAAAAGTTTAGCAAATTTCAAAAAAATTTAAGAAATTGTAATTAGGAAACGAATAGCTTTTGAGTGTTATAGCATATGGTATTTTTCAACAAATATTGTTTAGTTGTAATCATGCTCTGGTTGAGTTAAAATAAGTTGAGTATTTAGAAGTTAGAAAATTCTGGATTTAGAACACTTTAGGATTGGGATTCAAGAGGGAATTATTAATCAGTGGCCTTTGTTGTTCAAACCGGTATGTCTGAAACAGGTGGCCCTGAAAATTCACTTATGCACCTTACTACCTAAGATCGTCTAGTCTGGGATAGTATTTTCGAAAGCTCGCTACACAGACAACATCGAAAGTCATGGATATTTCTTTAACGGCCTTTAGAATCTGAATAAGTAAGTGCACTTTGTGGACTGAAAGTTTGTAATCAAGGGTTCTTTAGAAAGTCGTGTTTCCCAAAGGGTATTCTGGTCATGTTTTCTTAAAAAATCATTTTTCATCTAACTTCTAAATACAATAAACTTTGAAACTGAAGGCATTCAAAAATATTCGAGTTTTAGTTAGAATTTGTTAAAAATTCACTTGCTTGGGGACAAGCAAGGCACAAGTGTGGGGTGTTTGATGAAGCCTAGCAATATCAAGTATTTTAGTCGTCCTTGAACCCTATTCTGAGTAATATATATATGAAACTGTTATATTACTCACGTTTTTGTTTCTAGTGCCTGTGTGCGAATTATATATACAATACAAGGGTTAAAAGCGTGCAAAATTGTGAAGTTTGGAATGAAGTCCACTTTCAGGCGAAAAGACACGCATGCCGTGGTTTAGAAGACACGCGCGTCGCGGGACAGCTGTGTATCGGATCAGAGTTTCAAAATTCAAAGTACGAACATCGGGGTTACATATAAGGACGCGCCGTGAATTTCACCCTTGCGCGCCGCATCCAAGCAATTTTCGCAACTATAAATAGAGGGCTCCGGTTCATGTTTCGAGAGCGAAGACCCGACCTTTGAGTGGAACTCAGGCCTCTTCGACTCGTATTTTCGTATTTTAGTGATCAGTAGTTGGTAGATTGTTAGTTTTAGATTTATTTCTTGTTTTTCGGTATTGTTTATCGCGTGTGTTCAACGGTTCTGACTTGCAGAACCCGCTGGACCGCGTTGATCTGGATTATCGACCGAAGTCAGAAACATTCGGCTTCTGGTTTGGTTTACTTTTAATGCAATCATTCGGTTACGTTTATTGTTCGGTTTCGATTTCGGTTTTTCAATTATTGTTCATTTGATCGTTTGTTCGTGTTTGGCGATTCTGATTTTCTGAGTATATCTTGGGATCAGAACGTATTGGTTTGGTGTGATCGAGATTTGGATTTGAATAGTTTAATAGTTACAAGTTTATGTTTTCGATAATTTCGTACTGTTTGGATTTCGTCGAGTGTATGGAACGACACCATCTATAGAGTGACACTATAGATCGGCTAATTCTTGACACAGATTTCAACCACAGACTCCACGGTTCGACCATTACTTCCACTAGCTAGTGAGTTGTAAGGTATTTATCTAGTATTTTTGACCGCATCGACGACTGCAACGATGTCAATGGGGGACTCTTTGACTGGCATTTATGAAGATCTATGGAGGGCAATCTTTAATGGTCAATTTGCCAACGTTCAAGGGAGACTTGCACCAGGGGTTGCCATTGAAAATAAAGATGTTATTGATTAAAATAAAAGGAAGATAGATAATGGTGAACGTTGTATAAGAGAATTTAGAAGTGCTCTTCCTCCTGTTGTGATGATGTATATTTATGTTGGATAGCTTGCTGTAGAAAATATATACAGTATATGATATGTGGTGTATTATTATATACTGTTATCACTATACTAATAGTGAGACGGGGATTTTTATAATTAAAGGTACTCAATTGTAGGTCACTATTGTTGTTGCTGTGATTGAAGGATTAGGTGGCGTAGGGCTCGGATCGGATCATTGAAGTGAATCCTTAATATAACTTCTTGTAGTTTCCAATACACATGAGTACATTACTATATGTTATAAATTATGAATAAGAAATTTTTTGGGTGTACTCTGAGCGGTAAATTGGGCATTACAAGTTGGTATCAGAGTCGTGGTTTAAGTAAACTAGGCCTTGAGTATATGTTACTAGACTTTAACCGCAGAGTGTTGTGATCTTGTTAATAGAGTTAATACTAACTTCGTGGTGTACATACGAATATAAAATATAAGATCATATAGTTTAATATGGTTACATAGTAGGTACCTTGTAATTATACAAAGAGAAGTGGTGTTGAATGCATTAACTAGGAGATAAACCCTCACTCCTGACTTAAGCTATAGTTGACTTAGTTAGGGATTGATGGACTTAGCGACGCTAAGCCCCTATGGGTAGCGACATTATGGATCGCCAGAGTTTTAAAGGATTGTGTGACATCGTATGATTGCGACGCAATAGGCACATTTAGCGACACGATCGCAAGGAATGAGCAAACATCAAAATATTTGATGGATTTTGATTAAATCGATATCATTGGTCTCATATGACTTGTATGTTTATAATTGTCAGTACACTATTGATACTATTAATTTATGAAAATCTCTATTGTTGTTGTATAACAACAAAGCATTTTGAGATGTATAGTGTATGTGAATATGCTAGAAGGTACATTCAATGTGATAGCTGAAGTCTGCTTCTAAATTAAGTACGATGGGTGAAGTTAGTTGTAGCGAATAATACATATAGTAACCGGATGGAGAACTTGTAACACCATTTTTCGTAAAAATGGTAGTTTGGTCAATTTATGTTATGTTATCGTATGGTGACGTCTTGAATGCTAGAATGAAATTATACCTCTTCCATTTGAGCTATAAAAGCGATTAGATTATTCTTGTATGGTGTAGTAATCAAAACAGGTGTAAAACTGAAAGTTTGTAGTGAGTCAAGTGTCGTAGTGCGCTTAGCGGCATTGTGAACATAGGATAGCATTGCTAAATATAAGTAGGTTGCTGTTTGGTGAAACTTTGCATAAATAGGATGCTTTGATGACTATGCAAATAGTGTCGCTAAGTATAGTTGGTAGCGCCGCTATGAGGTGTGACGGTGGCGATGCTATGGTGCACTAAGCAACGCCAAGCGTTAAGATTTTCTTTTATGCCTCAACACACTTAAGTAGGTCATTTTAGCTCCAAACCTCGCTAAACCTCTTGTAAACGAGCGGAAGACACAAAAGAAGCTGACCCTTGGCCAAATTTAGAAGAAGTTTGTGACATCCCAAAAGTTCAAGTCTAAAAAATTTTTCTTTAAATAAAACATAAACTTAGAAATCCATCCATTCAACCACAAGTCTTTTAAAAACATTAAAACCAATTTAACACTTCAGTCATAAGATAAAGTAAATAAAAATGGAAGTCATGCAAAGGAGATGTCGGTACCGTGTAGTCACGTCGTGCCCGCCCCAACCCCACCATGAGTACTTGAAACATTTGAAAATAACAGTATGCACATGCTTAGTGAGTTCCCAAAATTACCCTACGTTTCATATTACCAATCCAGCCAAGTATAGTCTTCGACTTTCGGGCTTGCCTTGGTTCGTTGGCAATTATCCATTCAGCGACTCTCGGGCTTACCCCGATCCGTCGGTAGTTATCCATTCATCGACTCTTGGGCTTACCCCGATCCTTCGGCAGTATTCGTTCATCGACTCTCGGGCTTACCCCGATCAGTTGACAGTCATTTATCGGTACAACAATCATATTATCATTCATTCAGTAAGGTGAGAAGACTCACCTGATCCGCAGCTAACAAAGTAAGAAAGTCCCGGTAAAGTCCTCTCGTACTTCTTAAATTCAAAACATTGTATCAAACAAGGTATCTAATCACCCGAACCCTTTCTAGGACCAAGTCCATCATTTCCTAAAGTCTGACTCAGAAGTCAAATTGTGCCAAAAGTCAAAGTCAACCCCTTGGTCAACTGCACTTAGCGCAGCTAACCTATGGAGATAGCGTCGCTAAGTAGGTAGTCAAATTCGCGACAGTTGACCATGTTGGCATCGCTAACTACAAAGTTAGTGCCGCTAACTTCGCTATTCAGTCAAACTTCTTCCAAAACTCTTAATATGCTACATTAACGTCTATAACCTTCCAGAGACCTCCCAAACAATATCTAAAGCTATAAAATGAAGACTTTAACGTTCAACCATAGCCATACAAGCTCATGAACAAGATCTATGTCCAAAATGGCAAAAGCTAAGCTTAACTCATCTCAAACAAGGATTCCCAAGGCTAGGTTGGGATTTTTGCAAGGATTCAGAAGCTAAGAGGAGAAAACATCCCTCCTCTAGACCCCAAATCCCTTCCCCTTCAACAAGTGAAACCATTATTGCCTTTAAAGCCACAATATGACTTCATAAACTTATTCGAACCAAGAAACTCAAAGTAACAAGAGACATGAACACTTACAAAGGTCCAGAGCTAGAGATAAGCTGATTTCCTCCAAGAGCAGCCTACTCTAACACCTTTTCTCCTTCCTCTTTCTTCCAAAACCTTCAAAAATCCAATGATGAAGTAAGAACACCAAAATAGCTAAGTGGGAGAGTTTCTAGAGTTTCTCGGGGTTGAAATGAGGAGAATGACAGCCCTCATGGGTTTTAGAGCCCCAATTACTGAAAAATAGGGTTTTTTGCATTTAATGGCGGATAATGCCACTATCATACAGATAGCGTCGCTATCTGCACAACGTGCATGCCTAGAAACCTCGACCGGTTAGCGTCCCTAACCTATAAGACAACGCCACTAACATCATTTTTCCCATTTTCTTTTTATAACACTTAACTTCAAGAACAAAAGGGGTTTACAAAGTTAAGGTGTTCCAAGGTAGTTTCCCTTCATATTCAAGAATCAGGGTAAGGATTCACTTATATGTTGAAGATTTGTGCTTAAGATTTTGATTTGGGTTAGAGGTAATAACCTAATAGTGAATATGTAGGCGATTGAGACTTATTCATGTGATTGAATCAAACTTAAAGGTTTGAATCTTTGTATAACCATGATGTAAACTGAGAATTTATGCAAATTTGGGTGTTAGAGGATAAAATAGGACTTGATTAGACTTGCAACCCCGATACCGACACGAACTACTTGTGGTCGTGACACTAGCTAAGGCTCATGGAACAACAACCCTTATTAGTTTACATAAAAAGAAATTGATGCTTGCATTTATGATTTAGAAATGTTAGAATGGAGTTCTTAACAGTTGTTGAAGCTATTAAGGAAGGGAACACACCACACTCTGGGAATTCCTATCACCACTGCACTAGTCTAGGTGAGTAACTTTACTTGGAAATTTTGTTATGTATAGCTTTGGTGTATGCTACATATACACACATATACTTGAGCAGCTGATTGTAGAATTAATAATTGTTGAGTAATGATTATATGAGTGTTTGTGCATGTGGTGAGATTAATGATTAGGATATAATACCTGATGGGAATTTGGTATTAGTATCCTTAATGATGGAGATATACTAGTGACTACGTATGGTAAATGGGGTATAAATCTATTAGATGTAGATTCTAGATATGAGTAGCTGTGACTAACTGCATTTCCCTCTTGTGATGATGATTGTTGTGTATGGAAATAGTGTTATTATGTTGTCCAAGTACCTTACTTGGTATAAATAGTCCAGGTGTGTGAGCCTTTACGGCTGGTATTCTATAGAATTGATGAGGTTAGCATAATATATATGGGGGACGAAGTCATAGATAAATATAACTAGGATAGTGGTGTTATCAAGCCGATAAACTTTCTTAAGTGGCTCATATAACGATTTGACCTTGTGACACCATGTAGTGAATAAATAGTGTTTTCCCTCGTGTGGATATTTTGATATAGTAGCTTTATTAAGCCTTTTGGCTAGGGTATTTTGTGTGTCCTTGTGGCCTGGTGTATTAGGCCTTTATGGCCAGTGTATTGTGAGGGCCTTCATGGCCGAATGATCACTTATTATTATTATTACCATTTTTACTATTGTGTAGGCCTTTGTGGTCGGATGCTAATTACTTTGGGGGTGTTATACTGAGTTTTTGTGACTCGAGACCGTGAGGGTCAAGGAGGGTACGAATTTGTAGTTGATCTCGTTTATTATTTTGCAGGCCTATGTGGCTGGGTGATCTCACTTATTATTATTATTATGTATGCTTTTGTGGTCGGATGGTAATTACTTTGGGGGTATTACGGTGAGCCTTTGTAGCTCGAGACTGTAGGGGTCGAGGAGGGGACAGATTTGTGATTGTGCGGTTGTTTGGAGTTGGAGGAAATTTTGTTGTGACTGTATGGTTGTGTTATGATGATTTATATTTATGCTAGATAGCTTGTTGTAAAAAATATATACAATATGTAATATGTTGTGTATTATTATATACTGTTATCACTATATTAATAGTGAGACAATTATTGTTATAATTAAAGTTAGTCACTGAGCCATTATAGCACACCGTTGTTGTTGTTGTGGTTGCAGGATTAGATGGCGTAGTGCCCAACTCAGATCATTGAAGTGATTCCTCAATATAACTTCTTGTAGTTTTCAGTGCATATGAGTACATTACTATATGTTATAAATTATAAATAAGAAAAAATTTTGGTGTACTTTGTGCGGTAAACTGGGCGTTTCAAATACAATTGATAAAGTTAAATTATTTTGAGAAAGAATGTTAGTGGCCCAAAGCCACTAAAATAGTTTTACGAATTTGAGTAATAGGTTGATGACATTCGAGGTGGTGGTCACGTCTTATTGAAAGTTTCTGCTTGGGAAGGACTTATCAAATTTAGTAAACGTAGCAAGTTGAATCTTAGTTATATACATCTTTCATGATTTAGAACTATTAAGAAAAAAGCGTATAAGCTTGAGTTGCCTCTCAACGTTCACCATACATATTGTATGTGTTGTTCAATAACCATCCGCAAGCTCTGCAATTCACATCCCCCACCATATGCATACTATAACTACAGCCCTTATAATTTTTTTTAGTTTACCATATGAGTATTTCTAATTAATAAGATACTTATATCAATTAGCATTTGTGGAATTCAGAGTACTTAGTGCTATTTAACATATTTTATATTAGCTTAATTATAATCCTTCCTTGACCGTTGGCATGGTATTGTAATTGTACATTATTACCTTTCAATAACACATTGCAAACATACACACATACTCTCTCTCTCTCTCTCTCTCTCTCTCTCTCTCTCTCTCTCTCTCTCTCTCTCTCTCTCTCTCTCTCTCCAATTATAATATCTGTATTTTTCATTTCAAATTATCAAACGCGAGAAATAAGATTCGTAAGTTTGGCTACTATACCAAAACGTTTTTGATGAGAAAATGAACTTTTATCGTATGTTTTTATTGAGCGCTCGTAAAACCAAACTAACATGGTGTAACCAAGAAATACATATGAAATCAGGTTCTACATTTGTTTGAATAGTTGCTGCGGAACAGTTCGCGATCAATTTCCACATTATATAATCATCCCGTTACACTTTACCGACGTTGCCCCAATATTGCTTCATGAATTATTCAACCTAACATTAACAACTTTCAAATTAATAAAAGGAAGAAAGAAATGTGTGAAGAATAAAGGTATTCACTTTTAATTCTTAATTATGATTGAAGTTGTTGCGACTAGCCTGTAACTTAAAGGGGGATTGAATTATGTTGCAATCTTCACAAACCTGGCCTATCAAAAACATGCCTCAGTCCCATAATATCCTCTTTTGGGCTACTACGTCTTTCACATATCTCATGGGTGATAAATAGTCACCATAACTTGATTTCTGAATTAAAGAAACACAAGTTAATTGGGTATCCCCAATATAAATAATATCTATTATAATAGAGAAAAAAAAATAAAAAATAAAAATAATAAAAAAAAACTAGAGATGATATCACCTCCTTTTGCTCTCCATGCTTATAAGCACACTTATAGGCTTTGATTCTCTTTAGATTAAGCTTTTCAAGTTCCCTCTCCATACTTTTGATACTCTTTCCCACAAGGTCCAACTCTACCTTGAGTCTGGTCACTTTAGCGGTACGTTCCTTTTGATCCCTCTTTATTTCGTCAATTTGGTTTAACAGAATCTAATAGTAGAAAAACATATATAAAGCGACTAGTAATATGATCAATGAGTGAACAAAAAGGTTGTAAATCAATTTAGGAATTAAAACCTTACTTTAATACGATGTTGGCTGGTTTGTTTTTCGTAGAGTCGTCTCCTCGATCCAATGTCATATCGTTTCCAATTATTACGAGGATCAGGTTCTGTTGGTGCAGTGTATTTTTCTATTGTTTCTTTGAGATTTCTTATTTCGTGAAATAACTTTGTTTCTTCTCCCCTATTATTGTTGCCATGTTGGATCCTGTGTACCAGGCTCTCCATCTTTGAAGTAGAAAGAAACTATATGTTAAAATTAATATTACAAGGTAATTAAAGGAAGAACATCAACGTATGTTTTTTATTTATAGTATTTATATACCACATCGTTAAGCTCTTGTGTACCATGGATTGGTCTTCTACCAGAATTCATTGAAGAAAGAAGTTCTTCCTGAACCCGTTTTAAGTATTCCAAGTCCATCCTCTCTTTCATGAGCCGTTTATGACATCGTTTTCTATCCGTACCTACATTAACCTACACAAAAATAGGTTAGTCATGAATCCACAAACAGCAAACTAAGAAAATTCCATTTTCTTTCTCATGAATATTTTCGTCAACTCATGCAACATATAGTCGAGACGAAAAATGGTCTATGGAATTAATCAACTCTTACAGGTGATTCAGCGTCGTTTTCAGCCAAATGAAAGAAACCAGTTGTCCTTGGTATTGGTCTCATCGGTAAATGAGGCTTCACTTCGCCTAGAGCTCGTTCAAGGCACATGAGTTGCTTTGTTTTCCATTCTAAATCGTAGTCACCACGTGCAAGCCACATTAATTTGTAGTTTATCTGAATTTCATCTTTCTATTACCCAACAAGAATAAGGAGACACGTGTGAGTTGTTTTGCTTAATTTGATCCAAACAAAAGCACAAAATTTCTAGTGTCGTCACTTTAAAGAAATACGAATCATTTCTTATTAAATGTTATTATTAATGAAAATCTACATTTACCTTCCGCAGATCTATTTCTTGAATAATACGGTACATAGAAAGATTCATCAGTTGATACAGCTTGTGAGCCTCTTCTTTTTTATGCCACGTCATTTCCATCACTTTCTCGGTGCAATCTGACTGAACCATCGGGCCACATTCCTTTGGTTCTTCCATGTGGCTGTGCATTAATGTTTCCTGAAAACAAATACAGAGTTAAACAATTTTTTTCCTAGTTACTTGAGATAAGATTTCTCAATTCTTTCATGAGAAAATGAACATGATTATGAAAAATTGAAAATGATGTTCATGTTAAAGAAATTTCATGTTTGAAGAACTGCGGTCCCCAAAGAACGAAACAACCTACCTGAATTGGAAGCTAATACTTGGTGATAAGATAAATTTTCGTAATACTCAGTACACAGTATTTTTATACTAGGTTGGTTTAGTCGGTAGCACTTGCACCCCACGGCAAGAAAGTCAACTTAGCTAATGTCATTGCAATCATTTTTATCGTTCATTATATTATAACAAAACCTGTTTTTATAGGATAACCACTCAAGGCAATGTACGGAAGTCCGAATGATTTTATTATTTTCGTAATCGGTATGACTTTTTCTCGGTATGATTTTCTGAAAATACATGTTCTTGTCATATTGTACCTGGGATTTTCTTAGACAACCCCCGGTGAAAATCTAAATTTTGCAGACCATCCCCTGCGGAATTACAAACACCTATCCCTCAACCCTAAACTCTAACCCTGAAACCATAAATGCTATTTAGATTTTCACAAGCTAATAGACTTTTTCGCATGCAGTGACACAGACCATAAATATCAAAACGACATCACTTTGACCACTCACAAGATTTTCACAAACACGTGTGAATTTCGTAGGCCATGGCCTACAAAATTCATGGCTATTTTGGTCAACTACTAAATTTTCATAGGTCATCTTAAATAAATCTCTTCTATGTGTGTGAGTGTGTGTTGTGTATGTTGACTTCCACACACACATGGAGGTTTTTTTGGCACACCCCAATTTTTTTCTATCTTTTGGAAACGTACTTATAAAATGAACCAAATTTGTCATTTTTTAAATTTTTTAGAAGAAAGTTGATTTTTAAGTTTATATTTGGTTAAATATTAGATAATAAGCCATGAGTCGACATGTGGCGTGAACAAGGTGTATGTGATGTTGGATGTGTCGATTAAATCACCTCTTGATTGTTCACCGTATTTTATGTTAGTGATTTTAGTGTCACCGTTATATTTTAGTTAATGAAAATAATTAGCATATCAATGGGTTTATACTTTAGTTGTAATACAAGTTAGGAGGTGTGAGAGTGCACACTTGTATATGACTACATTGATACCAGACCTAATAGCAGGGGCCAAGGTGGTCGCGCCCCCTTACGGGGTCCTAGGGGCAGAGCCCGTAGCCGGATCCAAGGGGCAGCGCCCCAACACAAATTAAAATGAATTTCAGCCTCAGCACCAGCATCAACCCTAACATCAAAACACGTTGATGCTGATCATGGTCTCGCACCGACTATTTACACGCTGACACTGATACAGGTAATCGGTTTTCAATTGTCCGCTGTAACCGCTCCTACTTTCTAGGATTCGGTTTTCTAGTTTAAAAGATCAGATTAACATTCAAATTGATACACGAAAAAACAAACACGAATTCTCTCAACTATCAAAACCTGTGAATTCGCAATTGTGCCTAATTACGAATTTGATTTTTCAATAATTATCTCACATTTAAATTTCTTGCAACTCAGGCATAGGGTCGAAATATCAAATTCGAAAAGTGATATACACGATTCTTGAATCAATCCGTAATTTAAGAAACAACCATTGTTCTATTGTATACCGAACATTTTAATTTCCTGTTTTGTATTATTGTTGAGCGGATCATGAACGAAAGTAGTTTAGTTTGTCCTTGATACGTATTATCCCTTGTTTTTAATATAAACATTTTTGAATTTAAATGTTTTGAAAAATAATAGATTTCTCATTAGTAAACCAATAATTTTTTTAAACAGTAGATATTACATAAAAGTTAGCAAAAAGTCGGAAATATTACAAGCAACAGTGGAGTTTTGCAACCATTCAATTCGGTGCATTTGCACTTTTTTCTCCTACTACAAATCCAAAATTACAAGCTAGCTACAATATCGTAAAAAATACCAGTTTTCCTAGGCCTCACCAATCCAAAAAGTTGAGCGTTACGATATCATAAAAAATAAAATAAAATCAATATATCTTTAAATTGATAACATGCTAAAAAAAACTGTTAATATTCACATATTCAGCAGATTTACACTAATTTGCAATAATTTTAGATTAACTAAGACAAGTTGGGGCTAGCCCACTTGGCTAACAAGGTGATTACTAACAAAGAGGTCATGGGTTCAAACCCTGGCACTAACATAACAATGAGTAGTTTAGGAGTAGGAGTAGGATAGATTTGTTGTTCAAAAAAAATAATAAATAAATAAATAAATAGACAAATCACAGTTTTGTATTAAAACTTCTCTTCCAAAGCAGTATCAACAACATCTGGAATATCTCGTAAAAAAAAAAAATACATAATCTATGACATGTTCCCTGACTCGAATAGGAAAATCAAAATTTATTAAATTACTGTACCGCAATAAATAAATAAAAAGCACAAATGTGACTTAACGTAATAAAATTCTTTGAAACGTTTTATCAAACACTTGATATGCGTCTAAATTTGCAGATTTGCGTCTAGTCTTTATGCTTCCCTAGTATGTTGGTGTTGAGGATTTATTTCATTTTGCATTTCGTTTTTCTTTTTTTCAGTTTTCCTTTGGTTGCCTTGTTATTATTTAAAAAAAAATTATCGTTCTAAAACAAAGTCTTAAATATGCTACTATTCTATACTAACAAGCGGTGCATCAACGATAAAATATTAATTTTGTTACCAATTAAGATACCTCCATTTCTGTTACCAAATTATTCCAACTAAAAATACAATTACGAACAAATCTGCATTTTTGCAGCCAATTACACCACAATAAAACATTCCCAATAAAAACAACACATTCCGATTCCATTATCCATAACCAAAACCCCACCTAAAAGAAATCAATCTCCAAATAATTCCCCGCCGACTTCACATCCACTCCACCATTTTCCGACGGCCCAGGAACATCCGGCGGCGTCGCACACCGGATCAAAGCCCAATTCACACTCTGAAAAAACGGGTGTTGTTTAATCTCAGTTGCCCCTCTTCTATAAGCCAACCGATGTTGCGGTTCCTTCACCAACAACCCTCGAATCAAATCCCGCGCCGCAAAACTAACCGCCGGTGTGTCGGGAAACCGTAACGGTTGTCCAACGACATTAAACAATGTCGCGCGGTTCCCGTTCCCTTTAAATGGTGTTTTCCCGAATAAAAGTTCGTATAAAAAGATCCCGAAAGTCCACCAATCAACCGCGCTTCCGTGCCCTTCGCCTTTAATGATTTCGGGGGCTAAGTACTCATGGGTCCCGACGAATGACATGGAACGCGCACTTGTGGGCTCCGCGATGAGTTCGGGGAGTGGGGAGACTTGGTTGTAGATTTCGGTTTTGGGTTTGGGTTTTGGTTTTGGTTTTTTGTCTTTTTTGGGTTTGGACATGAACCGGGGGACGAAACATGAGGGTTGGATGCATGCGGGTTGAGTGACGCAAGATGGTTGGACACAGAAGCCGGAAGATTTTGGGTCCGCGGTTGGGTTAGCCGAGCGGACTAGTTGCGGGTTCACGGCGCATCGTAAAGAGAGATCGAAGTCTGAGAGCATTATGTGGCCGTCTTCGCGGACTAACACGTTTTCGGGTTTGAGGTCTCGGTAAATGATCCCGAGCATGTGTAGGTATTCCATAGCGAGGAGAACTTCCGCCACGTAAAACCTAGAAAGAATCGTACGAAATTAAAAAAGAATTTCAAAGTTTATGAGATTGACGCGAAATATTAGTATAAAGGTATC
Source organism: Cichorium intybus (assembly GCA_023525715.1). Taxonomy (NCBI): domain Eukaryota; kingdom Viridiplantae; phylum Streptophyta; class Magnoliopsida; order Asterales; family Asteraceae; genus Cichorium; species Cichorium intybus. Next base: position 52,159,988 of record CM042016.1, on the reverse strand, counting down.
GTTTTATTAACGTGACACTAAACTTTTGTTTGTTTCTTAGGTTGAATTTGTTGCGCTACACTTGATAAGCTTTCTAGGAGTATTTTCTATGACCAGGATGAGAAGGGCACTTACCTCTTTTGCAGACAAAAGATCGAGAACGAGTCCCAGTCTCACCTTGTTCCACCTTTATAGGTTGGAACAAAAGACAAAAAACTGAAATTTTTTTTGTCTCATTCATGTACTGTCCTATGTAACAAAATGGGGCCTATGGCCCCATTTGTTGACTGGACAAAACAAAACGGTCAATGAGACAATAAGATGCAGTTTGTATTTTGTCTCACCCAAAAAGGTGGTACAAGGTGGGACAGAGACTCGTTCTAGATCTTTCGTCTGTACAAAAGACGTAAAGGCCCTTCTCATCACGATCATCGAAAATAGCCCTAGAAAGCTTGTCCAGTCCAGCGCAAAAAAACGCAGCCAAAGAAAACTAACAAAATTCTAGCGTCACGTCAACAAAACAATACTTCATACTAAAATCACAAAAAGAATTACAAAAACCAACCTTGCGGCATGTTCGGAAAAATGTTTCCCGGGTTGTTTTTGTCTCAGCGCGTGCAAATCTCCACCGGGGCAATACTCCATCACCAAGCACGACAACTTCTCGGTATCAAAATGAGAATACAAAGTGGGAAGAAACGGGTGATCCAACGATTGCAAAATCTCTCTTTCCGTTTGCGCCCTCAATAGCTTATTCCGGCTCGCAAGAGCCGCTTTATCCATTACTTTCATTGCAAAATAACTTCGCGTCCCAATTAATTCCGATAGATAAACACTCCCAATATCACCACACCCCAATCTCTTCAAATGCCTAAAATGTTTCATTTCCAAGATTCCCGTGTCATTCATCGACCTCACAACTTGAATCGCTTCCCATCTTGAGTCGTTTTGTTTATGCGGTTTGTAAACCGCACTCGTGAAGCTTCCGGAACTACTTTCCTCGCTGACATCACTCCCCGTGCTTCCACGGTAAACACTCGGAATCCCGATTTCACCGCTTTTGACCGATTCGCTGACTTCTGTGTTGGTGAAGCTTTGTTTGGTATCGGTGAAGTTTGTAAGGGAGTATAAACTACTTTGTGGGCTCGGGCAGAATGTAATCGTGTCCACTGTGTCGGTTTCGGTTTCGGTTTCGGGGTCGGAATGCTTGATTCCGGCTTTGGCTTCTAATGCTGAAATCTGTTTATGGAAGTATTCTTTTGCGGTTTGATCGAGAATGGTGTTGGGTCCCACGATCTCGGATTTCCCTTTGTGGTCAGTAGAGGTTTTATGAGAGCGGTTTGAACTGTTATCGGATTTGGGGTGATGTGGCGGGCGGGTCTTTCCAGGTGGGTTGAACCCTAATAATGTGGCGGAGGTGTGGCTAGTTGACAAAGAACCGACTCCATTAACAAGAGAATCCATTTGAATTGATCTGCCATAAATCCGATTCACTGGAATTAGTTGCTAAAACAGAGAAAAGTTTCTTGAAACCGATATATTTGTTTCCAATTTGGTGGTTAAGCTTTATAAATCGCTAGCAAAACCCAGGATTTTTTCAAAATTGATTGTTTTGGGTGATTTCGGTCAAGGAAACCTCGTGAATTTGAATGTTATAAGAAACCATTGACGAAATTAGGAATAAAGTGAAATGAGTTTGCTATTTGCAGAAATCAATGTAACTGAGACTTCCAAATTAACATATAATTTCATGAAAATCAACCCATTTGATATTTCTAGGTTAAACCCCTAAATTATTAAGTTGGTGGAAAACATAATCCCTCGATCAACACTCAGGGATAGTCATAAATCCAACAAATTAGTCAATAGACAACGCCATTCGTAAATCTATGAACAAAACCAACAATCAATCGCCCAGAACACAAAAATGCGCAACAAATGCATAAACCCAAACGCCGAATTAGGATTTTGGATCATTCTTTCAAAAGTCCCATTCCGTTAACGTGAAAACATACCTGATTAAAGATACATATCTGTACAGAACTGAACTTTAGCAGCTTTTTCAGATCCGATCGAACACGATAGAGAGAGAAAGAATCGAGTGTCGTGAAATGGGAATAATTTCAAGACCCAGAAGACATTAGTGTACGAATTGATTGGATTATTGAAGGTTAATCTACTCCTAATATTGGGTTTTCTTTATCTTAAAGAAGGAATCAAAGAATGTGCTGCTTCTTCTACTCCCTCTCTCTTTTCTCTTTGTACGCAAGAAGTTCACAAGCAAGCACAAGAACAAGGTAGCTAAGAAGCCGTCTAAAACTTTTAGAAGTTTACAATTTGACCCATTTTATTTTCTACATTGTTTTTAGCAGTCCTTGCTTTTCCAAACCTTTTCTTAGTTTCTAGTGTTTTCTTTTTATTGAGTACTTCATAAATTGGCTAAATGCAAAATGTATATATATTTATAAAACTATATCAAAGTATACCATTTTATCGATTCACCCAATAATTACTTTAACAATCCAAGGTAAAAATGTGTCATATATAAACGTTACATAACTGGTAGAAAAAGACAAATTAAATTGAAGTTTTTTAATTGCTACATAACTATGATAAAGATGGTAATAAATCAGATGGTTAAAAAAATATTAAACATCTACTTTTAATAAACTAAATCTTTTATCGGTCTAATGAGTTAAAGTTTCCTGTGTCCTCTACATCTTTATTATCAATAACTATTTATCCATATACATATATGTTGTTTCCTGTATTTTAATAAACTAAATCTTTTATCGGTCTAATGAGTTAAAGTTTCCTGTGTCCTCTACATCTTTATTATCAATAACTATTTATCCATATACATATATGTTGTTTCTGTTTTATATAAGATAAAATTGCAGAAATGGTCCTTGTGGGTTGCATATTACTTTGGCTAAGGTTCAAAAAAAATTGATTCGCAAAAGTGGTCCATTTTTCACTGTTTTAGTGTGGTTTTGATCCCTAGGTGTAACAGTCGTTAGTTAGTTGGTGTGATCTTCCTTACGTATCCTGCACGCGGGGGCATTTTCATCTATTCATTATAGGAACCAAATTTGCAGTCGTACTTTAGTTCTTGTCTTTTCTCCCACCTCCCAAGCTCGATCACCTATATTGATCACATGATCTTCTATTATCGCTTACTCTCTCTAACCTCCATGTCCCTCTCCTCTCATCTCTGTCTCTCTCCCGCCCTTGATTATCTTTTAAATATTGATTATGTAAACACGCATCTCAGAGGTCGATAAATACAAAAGGACCGATACATTAGAATTAAAGATGAGGAAGATTGATTGTAGTCGCCAAAGGTCAATATTACCTACACAGGCACTTGATTCTATTTTGCAGCCGTTAAAGATCGATTCCAAATACGGAAAAGATTTGTTTCTGAAGTCACATTTATTGCAGCCGTCTAAATGTCATTCATCGTGTCATATAGTTTACATTGGTTAATCTGATGAGTGAAAATGAAAGGTCTAGTCAAATGGCTAATGTTATAGCAAGTCATATTGAAATTCAAAATCAAATATCCAGTTATCAAGGTCAATAGGAGAGGAGGGTGGCAATTCAGGGTCATTATGCTAGTCTATAATAGAGGGTATGGTCAAGTACTTGTAGTGATGAATGTGATATGGTATTATACTTTGTTTATTACAAGATTGGTATTATACTTTGTTTATTACAATATTGGTATTGTACTTTGTTTATTGCTTGATTTGTATTGTACTTTTTTATTACTAAAGTGGTATTGTACTTTATTTATTACAAGATTGGTATTGTACTTTCATTACGGGCATTAACCATTTCAGGCTATTCACAAATATAACATCATTATGAATGTGATATGGTTCCATATTGGTATTGTACTTTGTTTATTACCAAATTGGTATTGTATTTTACTCATTAAGTTGTATGAAATCAAAAGAAGTAAAGCAGTGTGATTCTATAAAAGGGGAGTTAATGATTGTAATCCACATTTCAATTAACCTGCAACTCCAAATTTGGTTTTTCTTTCAAGTAGGGGTAGTCCCTAATCCGGTTGACAATTTCAGTTGGGTGATCCGCTAGTTGATGGGGTTCTTTGACGATGGAATTAGGGTTTAGGGAGGTGTTTAGAAAGCTGACAGAGAAAATAAAAAAGAGGAAGAGGGTTTCTGCAGAATGATGTTCCATATGTGCCATTGTAGATGAGTGTGCACAAACTCAATACTTTCACGAGGCAGAATACAGATAAATGATTAGTAGAATGATGGCGACAGAGGGACAGAGAAAGAGAAGAGCGTTAATGGAAACCTGAAAGTGAGAAGAGAGAAGAAGGGTACGTCAGGTAGATAAAGGAAGATAGTTTCAGTTGCAAATTTGGTCCTTATAATGAAAAAACGAAAATACGCTCGCGTGCAGGGCACGTGGAGAAGATCAAACTGACTAACGGTTGTTAGACCTAGGGAACAAAATCACACTAAAAAGGTGGAAAAAAAATGACCATTTTTGAAAATCGAAAAGATTTTGGATTTTAATCAAAGAAGTGTGCAAACCACAGAAACCATTTCGACAGTTTTGTCTTTATATAACGTATAGATTTGATATTGCGATTCAAACAAATAATCTAACTCGGCTAACCTCATGTGAGTCGTGATTAATTTAAGCCTCTTCTATAAAAATGCCAACACAACATGTTCATTCGAGTTATTACTAACTTCCATCGGTTGTATAATTGTTTGTATATAAGTGGAAGTTTGGATGTGCCTTCGAAGTGATTATTATGAGGCTCAATAATCACAAACTAACCCTTTGCAATAAATCAAAGAAAGTTATGTATGATTAGCTAATTAGTCATCTTACATATACTACAACTCTATTTTTTATAAATCTGTGTCGGATCTTAATGTTATAATCTGTTATCAAATAAGTAATTTTTATATAGATCGAGATGAGTCGGGTTATTTTTATCCATTTATTTTTATTGTATTACAAATAACGATTATGTATAACTATAAATATTATATCATTATAATTAGATATCTACTTATTTACAAAACAATCTAAAAAACTATACGCGTTAAAGATATATTTGAAACACATTTCGACTAATTTGACCAATAAATAAAACCCCCCATTATTAGACAAACATGAATTATCTATCTAAAATAATCACATCAACATTATCACCTCTAATTACAACTTTGTCCCAAATCTCATACAAGATTATTCCATTAGACATTAGTTGTCTCGTGAGAAGCACATTAAATTTTGAAGTTGAAGGTGTCAGAGACAGCTAAGAAGGAAGTAAAAAATTGACTCGTGTCGAAATAATTGGTCAATGAAAAATAAACTTATTTGGAGGGACTGCAATTTTAATAAAAGTAATCACATGGGGGCTTAATGTTAATTTATATAAGTGACCGCAAATAGTGCCGCCGTGCCACGTGAGCCATGTGCACCGGCTGTCATCGGCCGCTCGGCGCTTATTAATGTATTCACTGCCAGGTAAACGACACCGTAATATTTAGCAGAGCTTTAACTTTTTCTTTATTTTTTAATCGTACATTCTGAACTTCAATATTTATAACAACTTTTTATATTTTTGACTTTTACAAAGAAAATAAGATACGAATTGTATACGTTAATTTGGACTTACTTAGCTAATAAAAGATAAGACCATTTGAGTTATATATTTCTTAACTGAGTCAAATATAAAATGTAAAAACTCAGATAAATCTAATAGGATTAAAGCCGTTAAAGCTGTACATAACTTTATTATTGGGAAAGGTAATTCATTTACATTTTTAGATCACGTTTTATATGTTTTTTCGTTTTTCAATCATAATACTTTGCTTTCTATTTTGTTTTATAACGTTGAAGTCACTTGAACGACGTTTTCCGATAGATATAATCGTTGTTTACTGTTAAAATTTTAAGATTTTTATATTTGTATGCTTCATTTGTACGTGTATTCTTTTATTTCCAAATTTCGCATGTTGACTACATGTCGATCTAAAATTGTCAAATTTTTTGGCAAATCGGTCTTTTTTTCGTTTGTGTTGTAATTCGATAGACTGGACGACAAAGATTTTTTTTCTTTTTCCCTCCTGAATCCCGATTAGGTGTCGAGGTTCCTCTGGCTCATTGTCATCATCCTCGTCGTTGAGTCAAAATAGCAACATGCTTCTGACGATATCGTATAATCGTTTGAGTCGGATGTTTTGATCTGTTTCAGACCACTTATTTGATGTTTTTGAGACACTTCCGCCCATTTCTGATATTTGTTAGGACTTTCCAAGTAGATATATTGACAAAATCATATTGTGATTTCCCAACCGTCAATTCTCAAGCACAACCTTCCAAATGTCCACTTCATTACAATTACATTGATTTGAAAGTTGTTATAGACGTTATTGAACTTCCTCACTTTTCAGGATAAGTCCCTAAAATTTGAGTTGAATTAGTGAGTCGTACAATATTTGTTACGGCCCACTGCATTTAAAAAATGATTTGTAATTGTCAACGTATTATTTTTTTATTGTTTTATCATTGTACATAGTATAGGGTTTATTTTGTAACTTCTTGTACAATTTATATTGGGTGAAATACAATGCCAACTTTAAGTAGGGTTTTCCGTAATTCGACATGGTATCAAGCCCTTGAGTCATATATATGTTTCGGTTTTCCTTCGACCGTCCTGCTATTTGGCAGTCATTTTTTCATCAACAGCGACATCTCACATTCTTATTGGCAATGTTGCCTCCATCCTCACCACTACACTATCAAGAGTGCAACTCGTCGTTATCGTCGTCCGAGGTGATTGTTGCCCTCCTCCCACCAACTAGTTTATGTTATAACCATCATTTACTCTCAGCTTAGTTTCAAACTCACAGTATATGACTCCAACTAGAAGCTTTGGCATCATATCTTCCTTGACATGTGTAAAGGTGCTAAAGTTGTTGCACATATTAATGGCAATCCAAACCCTTCATTAATGATGACGAGGATTGGGAGTCTATTGACTCACATGTCAATTCTTGGTTTACTCTATGTGTGATCCAATAAACTACAAATTATTTCAATTGATATATGCACCGGTAAAAACCTATGTGATAAGCTCAATGAAATTTTCCGAGCAATAAGATGTCGTGAATGCTTTAACTTTAAGATCAATTTTGGAATACCAAAAGGTGCCTCATCAATTACGAAATTTTTTCATGTATTTAAAAACCTTGTAGATTCTCTTTTTGATGTCAACTCTCCAATTACGGAGGTAGAACATATTATGTTAATTACTTACCCTGTATAAAAGCATTGTTGATTAAATCACCAATAATAAACCCTCATGTCCTTTAGATGCCAAAAACATGCTTTTACTACACGAATTCCATGAAGAAAATATCGAACACTGGTTGATTATACACGGTGGAGTTGATTATACACTATCCCCCACTTCTGCCATATATTCCTCTTTAGCCTAACTTGGAAAATCAGGAAAATGAAAATAAAAAGCACAACAATAGTATAGGTGATTCCAAAGAGTAAGTGAAGTAATTTTATTATTTCCAATACTACAAATATTTTTTGCATGAAATCAAATAGCAAATTAGTCACAAATATGCATGTATTTTGGAAATAGTACTTAAGCATTTTCACCAACTTTCTAATCATCGGCAGTGTCAAATCGTTGTTGTTAGAGCTATTTTTGGCCTCGGTTCAACAGCCTACGACTACTTTTGTACTCCTTCACTCTAGATGTGATCTAGCCAAGTTCACCTACCTATGCCCCACAACAAATCACACTAAAGTGGCCAGTTCAGACAACCCTCATTCTCGCAGATCATGCTTCATGTACCAGCCTAACAATAGCAACCTATCAGCCCCTCGTTTGGCAAACATGTTATAACCCAACTGAATACTCCTCGAGATGCCGACTTAGCATCTATTTTTCAATCCATGTCGGTCTAACAACCTGAAGACAACAATTATAAAATGGATTCTAGTGTAATTTTGCATATGTCTTTTAATCAAGGTAACATGCCCTTTTCAACATTATGTAATAACTCTAAGTCCATAATGGTTGGCAATGATGCTTTACTCCTGGTTAGTTATATGGTCAAAGTTTTTTCTCAATTTTTTAAAATAATATTATTTTAAAAAGTGTACGTATTTAAAATTAAATGGTAAAAAGTTTAGTGTTTGTTCATCAATTTACTGCTGATAACTTTGATTTTGTTGAATATGATCATTTTAGTTTCTCTGTCAATGATCTTAAATAAGGTACTCTTGTTTAACGATGTGATGACATTGGCAATTTGGACCCAGTTTCTCTCGTCTCATGAAGTTTTTTTGTCTACCACCGCCCTTGCCATTGTAGGATCATTTGTATTCGTCTACTACAAAAACAACTCATTTGTTTGAATTAGTTCATTCTAATTTGTGGGCATCTATTGTCGTGATCATTAGTGGTTTTAGACATTACATTTTATTTTAGATGATTTTTATCGTTTTTTGAGGGTGTTTATGCTTTGTGCTAAATCTGGTGTCTTTAGGGTTTTGCTTATGGTTAAACAAGTTAAACCACCATTACTTTTCAATTTGATAATGCTGGTGAATTTAATAACCAACCTTTTCTTTAGCTTCTTCGTTCTAAGCATATTGAACTTTCTGTCTTGTGCTCCTATGCATCAAAACAAAATGAAAAGGTTGAACATTCCATATGAACCATTAGCAACATCTTACACACTTACTCTTTTAAGATTCTCTTCCTCTAAAGATTTGGATGAGGAACTTTTCGCTACCGTCTATACTCTCAATTCCCAACCCACCTTAACATTATCTTTCAAAACACCATTCAAGATGTTTTTTTGGCATTTTCCCTTCTAACTCCCATTTTTGGGTATTTGGATGCGTATGCTATTCAAACAGCTCTTCCATGACCCTACACAAGCTTGATACATGCTCCTCTACTTGAATTTATCTTAGGTCATCGCTTGATCATCATGGCTACTACTATCTTGACATTATTAGTTAAAATGTTGTCATCTTTAGGCATACTATGTTTAATGAGGACCATGTTCCCCTCCTATACTTTCATGTTCCTCCAACAAACTCTTATTATGTTGTTCTATATTTCGAGGACTCCTTATTTCTTCCCTATTTGTTTATCATCCCGACACCACTATACTGCTACCATTTCCAACAATGGTGACCTCCTCCCTTTGGTCTCCTCCAACACTAAAGGTACCCCAAACCCTTACTTTTTCATTCCTATTATTTATCTTATGACCACCCCTTTTTAGACCATCTCATTAAAGCCTTAATAGATTCTTAATCTTTTTGCTTAATGTTTTTCTTTTACCCTATTCTACTACTCAAGACTTGTGTGATCCTTATTGGAAGGAAACTATGGATTATTAAATATTTTTCCTTATCTCTAATCAAACATGGGATCTTGTTCAGCCTCATCATCATGCTAATATTGTTGGTTGTTGATGGCTATATCGTCATAAGTAAGACAGTTAGGAAAAAACTAATTGCTACACAAGTTACATAGTTGTTCAAGGTTTTCCCCAAGAACTTAGACAGGATTTCGATGACACATTTAGCTCGATTATGTTATTTGTCACCATACGTACTGTCTTAAGCATTTTCATCTTACATCGGTAGCCCAACTGACATATTAATGTCAAAAATGGTTTTTACCCATTGACCTGTTTGAGGAAGTGTATATGAAACGACTCGGTTATGTTTATCCACACTTTTCTAATCATGCATATAGGCCTCCTAAAGCTCGGTATGGACTTAAACAGACTCCTCGAGTCAGGTCTTAGCGATTTGCTACTTACCTCACACTTCTTGGTTTCTAGATCAATCACTTGGAAAGCTTATTATTTACTTTTCATAAGGGATTTGAGTCTATCTTCTTATATATGTTGATGATATTCTCCACAAGATGTCATCATCCTCCCTGATTACCAGATTCATCATCGCCTTTTGACCGAGTTTCCTATGATAAATATGGGTCATCTCATTTTTCTTGTCACTGCTGCCTCACACAATAAGCAAGATCTTTTCTTGTGTCAGATGTCATTTTCTAAAGAAATCATATATTGTGTTGACATGTCCTCATACAATCCATGCAGTACTCTCGCAGACACTAAGCCCAAGCTCTCCTGGCAAGGAAAGCTTGTTGATGACCAGGCCTTATATTGGAGTCTAGTGGAGCCTTGCAATATATGATATTCACGAGGTTTGGTATATTCTATATGGTTCAATAATTTGTCTTTACTTCCATGATCCCCTCGAACTGCTATTCCTTTTCATAAAGTGCATATCTTGCTATCTCCAGGGTACTCTCTCTAATGGCTTTTATATGTGTCCATCCTCTTTTGATCATTTGGTTTAATCTTCTGATGTTTATTGGGTTGGATGTCCTGAAACACGATGCTACACTTTTGGGTTTTTCCTTTTCCTCGGTGAAAATTTTGTCTCCTTTTTCTTCTACACGTCAACATGTTATATCCGAGTTTAATGCCAAATCTGAGTATAAAAGGGTAGCCAATATTGTTGTTATTGAAGCTACATTTCTTCACAACATTCTTCTCGTTTTGTCTTGTCCTATCTCCCTTACTACAACCGTATTATTTGATTATGTTAGTGCTATCTACCTAGCTTCTAACCTAATTCAGCACCAACAAAACAAACATGTGGGAATATACTTAAAAATTGTTAATAAACACTTTGTGATTCAATATTTCTAGATTTTTGCACGTTTCTTCAGCTCATTAGTTTGTTGACATATTTACAAAAGCACTTTCTACACAATTTTTTGGACTTCAAAAACAATTTAAGTATTCATAATGTTGCTCAAACTAAGTGGGTATGTTAACATATTATTTTCCTTGTTTTATCATTTGTAGCTTGTGGTACTATTTATATTGACCAAAATAAAATGCCATACCTTATGATTTTTCATAATTCAACCGTAACACGTTTCTAAAATGTGCTACCACTTTGTGCATTAACAGTTGCACTATCCTCTGATATGTCGGCTCACACACTTGCCAATACAGATTTCTCTGTTGTAGTCCATGGTTTAGGGGAAGCAGGACCCATACGAGCTTGCATTAACAATTGGTTTAGAGTCTTTATTTTGGAGATCTTATCATGGGGGATGGTTCGAGTTTTGTTTCAGTATCTGATTGGGTTTCGAGTACAGATTCGAGTGACACTTGGGATTGAGATGTATGAGATTGGTTGGTTCCACCCGAGAAATACGAATGATTTGGAAGAAAATATTGATGTTTGTTCCACCCAAAAATTGTCAATTGTATGAGTGAAAACATGGATTAAATTTGCAAGATGTGTTGCTGTTGTTGTGAGGATTTGAGACTAAAAGGATTGTCACACGTTGGTGCTCTTGAACTAGTAATATGAGTTATGCTATGACCGGATGTTGGGATGGTGTAATTGGATGGATTGAGTGAATCCACTTGTAGGTAAAAGTAAGAGAGAACTATAGAATGGTGTACAAAAATGTTAGAGGTTAATAGAGGTAAAAAAATAGAAAAATAAAAAAGTTAAATATTTTCTACCATTTGACGGTCACAAAAACTGAATGAAGATGAAAGAAAATGGAACCGTCACCATGATAGGGTCGAGAAACATATGGACCGTGCTAAACGGTTTGATGTTTTCATCGAAACCTACAGCTCATATAAACATTCCACATAATAAGATTGTTTATATAACACATGACTTTCTCAAAAAATTTAATTATTTTGATTTTTTACTCCAACAATCGACCAACTTGTTTTTCATATCTATCAAATATATATTGAATTATTAGTTTATTTTTGAAGTACGATTGTTCATACGGAAAGCGTGGAAATTAACTTTGCTATCTTTTTAAAAGTTTTTAATATTTATAATAAAATTAAATCGATTATTTTCGTTTTTTTGTCATAATATATATTATGTGATACTTGTTATATAATAAATATTTCATTAAAACTTTCGTATTTTTTTTTTATAACAATATAAATTTGTCTTAAACCGGCAGATATCTTATATGACATATAATCGACCTCAAAAGTTGATTTTTTTTATATTGTTATAAAATATAGTTCTTTTCTTTATATAGTTATAAATTATGTTTTTTCATACATTATAATACTAAAAATATGAAGTTCAACATATGTTCAAATCCACAAAAATTAATAAATCGTATGATATTTTCCATTAAATTTGATATTCTAAACATTGACTGTAGTTTCGAAATTACATTATTGTGTTATTGTGAATCATCAAGTTCAACGATAATTTTTTTTAATCCGTCTCATTTCTTAACATGATAAATCCATGTTTAATGATATTTCATAGGTCAAACAACTACGGTTTTCACTATCGTCGATCTTTTTTCAACACATACTTCCAAACATAATTGTGGTTAATACCGATGTTGGTTTGTATTAAAATAATTCATATTTTGAGTTATTGTATATGATATTTTGATACGACGAGCCAACGAAAAATACAAAAATAAAATAATAAATAAATAAATAAAATTAACAATAGATAACCAAACATCGTACACTTGCTAGAAAATATATAAAAGAATAATATAACTCGCAATCAATACCTTTTTTCGTTTATGCCAATGTTGGTTGATACCTTTAGCATTTTCAATATCCTTTATTGTGGATTTGTGGTGGACCTCCGGATCGAATACTACTGCGCCATTGGTGGAGCTGCAATCCGGGTCGGAGTCGAATTCACATCCCTCCCTCAAAGAGTCGATGTGTAATCTAACAAACAAAAGCTTATGTTCAGATACAGTAAAATTTACGTGGAGTCTAAAGATTGTTTTTTTTTTAAAGTTCTTATAGAGAGGGGAGACTCAAACATATATAGATATTTATGAGAACGTACTGTACCAATATGTGATACGGTAACACTCTCACTCAAAGACGGTGGCTTGATAATGATATATAAGGATATGTTAGGTCACGAGACACTAGCTTTGATACAATGTAAGATATATGTGGAGTCCAATATTGTCTTTTCAAAAAAGTTCATATAGAGAGATGAGAGACTCCAACATATATAGACACTTATGAGATTGTGTCGCACCAACGTGGGGATACACTAACATGTATGAATGTCAACTTTTTCTTAGAGAAATGCCAACAACCGGTGACAGATCGTGTCCAGCGCGCTTACTTTCCGAAATATACAATTGGTGGGCAAGTAGCATGTATCTTGACAACGAACCACAGATAATGTGGCACTCCTTGTAAACATCATAACCAACTCCACCATTAGCAAAATCATTTTTAGTTCATTTTAAACGCTACATTGTCTCTACGATCCTGCTCACCCCGACTAGTGAACTACATAAGCATCGAAGTATGATTCTGGGTTCAACCCAGGGATGCAGTGGACCTCCTTCTTTTAATAAAACCATGTTCAAAGGAGTCAGTTTGATCCAGGCCCTCTTTGCTCCAATCAACTCCCTTCAACTCTTGTGTAAGACCCGTATCCTGATTATAACATATACTTAAAATAAGAGTGTTAGGAATTATATGATGTTGGTAGTTATAAAGCTAAGAAAAACTTTAGTTACAATTTCATATGAAAATCAAGAAAAATCATAATTAATTCTAGGAAACTCGTTTGGACCTCAAACCAATGCACAAAGTTTACAAATTGAGTCTAGTATAATTACCAAAAATAATTGTAAGCTTGAAAATGACATTATCTATGGTAAAAAATGCAATCTTTACTGATTAGTTGGGAATTGACAGATTAGATAGTCTGTTTTCAAAAATTCATAATAAATCATAGAAAAATCATATAAATACGTAAAATACATCCCTGGAAAGGTATTGAGATAAATTTCTGGAATATCAAATAAAAACGTGAATTTCATGGGTTTAAAGTCGGCTAAACCAGTCTTGAACAGACTGATTCTAGGAGGTATTAATTTCAACAAAATTATATTATTAAAATCTTTTGTCAAAAGTGTCATGCCATTTTTTATTCAAGAATTCAAGTATAAATACCCCTCAAAACATCTCATAAACCACACAACTAAATCTCAATCCAATATATAGAAGTTTCTAAGCACTAGAGTGTAAGCAAGTGAGCGGAAGAAGCTCGAAAGCCTAACGAAGGAGTTATAGATCCCGACGAATGGTCATAAGGTAACTACAAACCTTTCTATAGCTTAATTAGGTATTGTAAAATAATTTTTGTATTAAGAAGTAGAATATGTAATAAGTATAACATATTCATTTCCAACAATAGTAAATAAAAACCTTAAAAACGTCGTTATTATAACAATTCGTAATTCTGAAAATAATACCGATTGATTTACTTACGAGGACGGTGCCTAAGCCAATTACTTGGGATCTGGTTGTTGGATTTTCCGAAAGGCTAAAATGCTGAAAGGATCCTGCCACCCCATCTAATCTTCTACCTGGCCGTTCTTTACTTGATAAATCATGGAGTATCATATTGGAATTATTGAAGGGTTTAATGATGCGACTATAATATAGTTAAGGATTAAGAAATGATAGATTTCTTATTATGTTAACAGTTAAAGTTGAAGAAAATACAAAGCCGAGAGAGATAAACGATATAGTCAACTATAATCAGGTGAGTCTTCTCACTATACTATGCGTGATATTGCATGCGTAGGAAGGAAGATATGTTAGACTAAGGTGATCTTACCTGTTATGATAATTGTATGAATTATTGCTATGATAATGATTGTTTGTGGACGGAACGGGATAGCCCGCGAGCCAATAGGCGGAACGGGAATAGCCTGCGAGTCATTAGACGGAACGGGAAAAGCCTGCGAGCGATAAGACAGAACGGGAACTGCCCGTGAGTCTTCAGGCGGAACAGGGATAGCCCGTGAGTCTCACAGACATATAAATGGTTATTGTGTGTTGTATATTATGTGATGGATCGTATGGTATTTTGAGGAACTCACTAAGCTATATGCTTACCATTTCCCTATATAAACTACTGTTTTAGGTACATCAGGTACCATGGATGGCAAGGCGTGACGTGTATACACTGTGCTGCTTCATTGGAGGACTGTTTTTGAATGGAAGTTCCGCTATGTTGTAATTTCATTAACTTTTGTTAATCCTGGGATGTTTTCATTAAACTTATAAGTTATGGAATTTTATGAAAATTAATTAAGTGACTTTTCTTATATTGAAGTGTTCGTTTAAATTTTTTTTAATTTTACCCTAAAAATTTTGGGATGTTACAAGTTGGTATCAGAGCACAGCTTGAGAGAATCAGGCTCACTTAGTGAGTTCTGGACTCAAGTTGAGGCTTAAGAGTTTTATTAAAACATTTTTACGAAAGAAAGATGTTTTATGAGGGGTGAACTGAAGACACAGTGTGTACCGCCAGCCGATGCCAGTATGAGAAAAGGGTTAAGTATTTAATATTGTGAATGTTAAAAAAAACATATGGTATATGTTTGCTGAAATGCCTGGTAGAGATCACACATTGTTGTATTATTATCTGCTATTTGCTAATAGAACTGTATGCTAGTGCCGATAGGTTGCTTAGAGATTTCCACTAAGTTGTATACAATATGGACTGAATAGTCATAAAATGTGTGAGTTGACCTTATTGCATGTTCCTTGTTTGGTTGTTGCCTTAGGGAAGATTCTCTTATTTGAAAGACTATTTAGTTCGATATTGTATACAACTACGTTCGCGAAACAATCTGTCATCACTGGAGGAAGTTCCGTCTTAGTTAGAATAGCAGGGTAGGGGTGGGATTCCAAGTATTCCTAGAAGGGTTGACATATGCCTTGTAAGGGCATATGTGTTAAAATTATCGGTGAGAAGCGAATTGGATATTTCGAGACGGGTCTTGGAACGAACATGGATAGGTGTGGAAGGTAGTAGTAGAGCTCCTACTATCGAAAGCACAGGATCTGCGTTTGAGTCGGGAGTTCGTCACGAAGGATCCAAGGAGCTGAGTATGTGAGTGTCTAGCATAGTTGACTTAAATGCTAGTGTAATGTGGTAAACCTTTATCCATTCGATTGTTGAATGTTGATTGTGAGGTTCAGTAGGAACAATTAAGATGTGATCATACCAGTTTGGTTGGACCGATCATGCTTAAGTTGATTACTGAGCTTAAAGACTATTGAAAGGGAGAATGTCAAAGTGCTATTGTGGTAGCTATTTTTCATGCAACTAATGGGCGCACAAGTCAGACAGAGACTAGAGGATGCAAGGGTGAGTTTTCCAACTCACGGTCAAAGAGGTGCAAGCGGCGCCTGAGATGATAGCGGGTCGTGTGGGTTGAGAGTCTGGATCACTCGCTCGTGATTGAGGTAACTGACGATAGAGGTGTTGACTAGGGTCGCAAGCGGATGAGTAACATATGGTGGTTGATGTAAACGTCTTTACATTATCGAAACATGTTTATTGAGATGGTGTTTGCCCCTGATGCAAGTTGTTGGCTGAGCAGAGTGGGCTTGGTTTTTGTTCGAGAGTAAGGGCTCGTAAAAAAAATTATAAATCGAATAAACAGACTTGGACTTTAGTCCAAGTGGGGGAGGAATACAAAATTAAGGGAACAACATGAATATTATATTGAATCGATGAAATTATTAAAATTATAGTAACACGTCAATATATTTAATTCATTACTACAACTTTATATTAATACATTAAGAAAAGTTTACAAAACTACTAACCTAAACTGGAGAATCAGAAAGAAGCGAGAAAAGATCTTCTACACTCCAATCTTTGTCATCATTAGGTTGACTTGTACCTTCTCGAGGATTTGGAAGTGGTATGCTTTCAGTTATTGGAGGAGCTCCAAGGTATGGGGTCTCGATAGGGTTGGAACCTGTAACCCCATGATTAGGGGCTAAATATTGACTCATTTGGGGCGTGTGTAAGTAGGGAAGTGATGAGGAAGGGCTCTAATTCGGAACTAGTTGGGGGTAGGTATAAGAAGGAGGAAACCAGGCTAGGTCACCTACAAAGCCTCAAAAATTCTCCTCACTCGAAGACTCGAGTAAACCAGGGTTAATACTACTCATACCAGAATTAGATGGCAGAGATTGCTGCTGTGTATGAGTTCTTGATGAAGTTTCCCCCTTTTCCTGAATTTTTCTTTTCCTAAATACAACCTTATGAGCAGCTTGTATTAGCTTCTTTGTGCCTTCTGTTAGACCCGATTGTGACCCTTCAATTATCGCTTTTTTTTCTTTTTTTAGGTTGGGTATTAAATCTCCCGATAATTCTGTTGCCTCAATAAATTTATTACCAAATTCCTGTGGCACAAATAACTTTAGTAATTTCAACCTTATGATATAAAGGAATTAAAAAAATGTAATTCTTTACCTCAGCACGATCAATAAGGGTTTGCAAACTCGTAAGTTGTCGTTGGGGCCAATGATTGATATCTAATTCTCTACAGCGTTTTTTTAATTGTGTCGTTCCAATGTTGAGTTCCTTCGCAGCTTTCTCAATTGGTTCGTTAAAGTGTTCAGCTATTATTTCCCTACTTAATAAATGTCTGAAACCTCTTCCACTGCCACCTGCTATGTTTTCTGAACTAGAAGGTTCAAATCCAATTGTATTGTTATCATTCTGGATCATTTGAACATGATCCTGATTTTTTGACCCAAAGATGGACATTGATTCATCAAAATTAGTGGCCTCTATCGGTAATAATTGTTGGTTTTCAACTAAAATATCAGGATTCTGAAATCCTTCTAGATTCCTTTGAATCAACCGAAGATGATCTTGATATTGAAAACCAACCCCAAACTCGGGATTCAATTCAATATTTATGTTATGAGTCCTCTGTAATTGATTCTCATCCTGAATACCAGCCATGAATTCTTGATTCATGGGGACAAACTCACTGCTTGTTGGGTGCACGTCCATGAATGGATTGTACTCAGTTAGACCATCCACAAATGGGTCTACAAATAACACATGTCAAATGATAAAACAAAATAGAATACATATAAATGGATCATTCAAAAGAATTTAACCTGGTAGAAGGCATGGAGTCTGATCAAGTGCCAAGTCAGATGCATGCACCGGATCATCTGAGTTAATGTTCAACTCGGGAAAAATTTCCGGCTCATCGTGGAGATGCTCTATTGGTAGTATATCTGGAAGACTGTACCATAATTCAAAATCAAACAAAACATTAGAAAGGTAATCGAAGTATGGATGATAGATGTCTAGAATGTTAGAGTCACCGAACTCTATTAAGAATTCTTGGTTTGAAGTACCCTCTCCTTGCGGAAAACCAGGTCTAGGGTTCGACAGATCGCCCATTGAAGATATGTTTTCCATGACTCGGCTTTAAATATGAGTTCGTTTACGAACAAACTAGTGATAAGAGAGGATGAGACTGAAAATGAATGATACTACATACCTGTATATATAGTATCTTGCAGCTGGAACCGAAAGGACACACAAAACTGAAATGACACCTCACGTTTTAATTACCGAAATTCAAACTAACTACAGTAGATGCGACTTTTCACTACCCCAAGTGACATTTTTTTAAAATTCTCTGCTTGACTCTGATGAGAACAAGATAATAAAGAGACTTTTGAAATAAAACAAAATTTTATGTCTCCATATAATGGAAATAGTTTAAAGAGTGTTCAGTACTCCAAAAAAAAAACTTACAAAAGATGATGTAAATTTTATATTTCGGTGGAACACAAAAATTTGGAGATTCTACAAAAATAGACTTATTTAGCCAAAAAGTATTTCAAAGAAATGTTGAATTGAGGCAAATGTGTGTTGAAATATGACGAATTCATATAAATACGAAATAGTGTTAAAAATTAGGTGTTGCAAGTTAACTAGGTTAACTATGTATATAGGTAGATTAGAAAGTACTAAATATGTACTGTAGATAGTAGCCGGTCAAGTCGATGTGTGGGACTGTGAGAAACAGTTAGAGTTTTTTTGTACATCTAGAGTAATTAGAAGAAAAGAAGTATGGAGTGAATGAGAATAATAGGACCTTAAGCATTATTACAGAGGTATGTGAATGTTGAAAGGGAAAGATAATTAAATCTTGTAAAGGTTCGGCAATAAGACGAGGAGGATTTTTGAAGGACATAAGGACTCGATGGGAAATACATAGAGGAGTTCGAGAATGCGGATTTCGGGACAAAATCCAAATAAGTGGGGGAGACTTGTAAGACCCGTATCCTGATTATAACATATACTTAAAATAAGAGTGTTAGGAATTATATGATGTTGGTAGTTATAAAGCTAAGAAAAACTTTAGTTACAATTTCATATGAAAATCAGCATTTTGTGTCGTTTTTAGAAAAATCATAATTAATTCTAGGAAACTCGTTTGGACCTCAAACCAATGCATAAAGTTTACAAATTGAGTCTAGTATAATTACCAAAAATAATTGTAAGCTTGAAAATGACATTATCTATGGTAAAAAATGCAATCTTTACTGATTAGTTCGGAATTGACAGATTAGATAGTCTGTTTTAAAAAATTCATAATAAATCATAAAAAAATCATATAAATACGTAAAATACATCCCTGGAAAGGTATTGGGATAAATTTCTGGAATATCAAATAAAAACGTGAATTTCATGGGTTTAAAGTCGGCTAAACCAGTCTTGAACAGACTGATTCTAGGAGGTATTAATTTCAACAAAATTATATTATTAAAATCTTTTGTCAAAAGTGTCATGCCATTTTTTATTCAAGAATTCAAGTATAAATACCCCTCAAAACATCTCATAAACCACACAACTAAATCTCAATCCAATATATAGAGGTTTCTAAGCACTAGAGTGTAAGCAAGTGAGCGGAAGAAGCTCGAAAGCCTAACGAAGGAGTTATAGATCCCGACGAATGGTCATAAGGTAACTACAAACCTTTCTATAGCTTAATTAGGTATTGTAAAATAATTTTTGTATTAAGAAGTAGAATATGTAATAAGTATAACATATTCATTTCCAACAATAGTAAATAAAAACCTTAAAAACGTCGTTATTATAACAATTCGTAATTCTGAAAATAATACCGATTGATTTACTTACGAGGACGGTGCCTAGGCCAATTACTTGGGATCTGGTTGTTGGATTTTCCGAAAGGCTAAAATGCTGAAAGGATCCTGCCACCCCATCTAATCTTCTACCTGGCCGTTCTTTACTTGATAAATCATGGAGTATCATATTGGAATTATTGAAGGGTTTAATGATGCGACTATAATATAGTTAAGGATTAAGAAATGATAGATTTCTTATTATGTTAACAGTTAAAGTTGAAGGAAATACAAAGCCGAGAGAGATAAACGATATAGTCAACTATAATCAGGTGAGTCTTCTCACTATACTATGCGTGATATTGCATGCGTAGGAAGGAAGATATGTTAGACTAAGGTGATCTTACCTGTTATGATAATTGTATGAATTATTGCTATGATAATGATTGTTTGTGGACGGAACGGGATAGCCCGCGAGCCAATAGGCGGAACGGGAATAGCCTGCGAGTCATTAGACGGAACGGGAAAAGCCTGCGAGCGATAAGACAGAACGGGAACTGCCCGTGAGTCTTCAGGCGGAACAGGGATAGCCCGTGAGTCTCACAGACATATAAATGGTTATTGTGTGTTGTATGTTATGTGATGGATCGTATGGTATTTTGAGGAACTCACTAAGCTCCATGCTTACCCTTTCCCTATATAAACTACTGTTTTAGGTACATCAGGTACCATGGATGGCAAGGCGTGACGTGTATACACTGTGCTGCTTCATTGGAGGACTGTTTTTGAATGGAAGTTCCGCTATGTTGTGATTTCATTAACTTTTGTTAATCCTGGGATGTTTTCATTAAACTTATAAGTTATGGAATTTTATGAAAATTAATTAAGTGACTTTTCTTATATTGAAGTGTTCGTTTAAATTTTTTTTAATTTTACCCTAAAAATTTTGGGATGTTACATCTTGGCTCCAATCAACGCCCTTTTTTACTAACATATCAACATTTGGCGTCATCTATGGACCTATAACGAAAACTATATGCATGCGCCAAAAGTATAACCTTTGGAAATGATAGGTATCACTGGATGGGATGATGAGTTTATTCTAATTAACCCAAAACCTTCGTTAGAATAATGCAAACTATGTTGGCCACTACTATGGTGCCCCAAGGTCTCGGAACACCCCTACCAGTTTTAAAGAATGTAAAGTAGGACGAGGATCTCTACTTATCGTGACAACCAAGCATTTTGAATAAGGTACATGAATAAGATGAAAAACAATCATGAAATTAAAGCAATTTGAGTTGAAACAACTTACATGCTCTACCTATAATCACACGACCATTGCACTAAAACGTAGACCTTCTATTCGAACAAGCACGCGACCTATCTTCTAGACATTATGTCATTGTAACTAGGAAGAAAATATCATGGCAACATTAATATATTGTTCGAGGTTCTCCTTAGCCTTATGTCTAAGTTATACGGTAAACTTTAACAATGACTATAAGTTTAAGGGATTATAACATATTATACCAATTTTGAGGTTGATTAGGTACCATAAGTAAAGATTCAACCTCTTTAGTTACATGGTTTTTTGAGTTTTGATTTGCGGTTTGATTTTTAACTTTGGCTTTAATTTGAGTTCGAGTTTGATTTTGAGTTGCAACTGTTTGTGATTGGTGGTGTTGCTGGTTGCTGGCGGTAAAGAAAGAAGTAGGGAGGGAGCATGGTGGTTGTGGTGCAGTGGAGGAGACCTGTGATGGGGTTGGGTATTTCTCAATCGATTTGGTTTCATTTACTGTGAGAGAGAGAGAGAGAGGGGGAGATATATAGATAAATAGAGAGAGTTTAGATTTAAATATCAATAATAAATTAATTAAAATAATAAATAAATGATAAATTAATTAAAAAATAAATAGAAAGCGCATATGGTCATTTTAAACCAGTCATAGACCAATCGCACAACAAAACCCAACTACAGGGACGGTTCGAATTAAATAAAAGAGTTAGAAATCACACACACAAATTACTCCAAACCACATGGACCATTTGTGTAATTTACTTTTTTTTGTATGCCACTCATATTTTCGTATTTTTTATTAACCGACTCGTTTACCTTTTAATTAAGGGTTCATAACAAAAAAAACCACTGTAGTTTGGTCAAAGTTTTGGTTTAACCACTATATATATCATTGTTCTATAAAAACCACTCATACTTTCAAAAAATTCAATAGTGACCCCTATTCATTTTATTTTATAACTTTTAAAGATTATTTTCATCAAAAAATTATGTGAAAAGTTCTATATCGACATTTGAATCAAATATTAGAATTCTATTACGGTGAAAATTATACATAAAGTTGTCTACATGTGAATTTTGTCTTAGTAAGCGCATCTCTTCAGCCGCGTTATGAGTACATAGGATGTCCACGTGAATCTACTAAATTTTGAATGTACCAAGGGTAAAGAGTGTGCCTTATTGGCGACATACAATCATGTCGTTTTTTTAATGCACTAAATTTTGAATGCACAAAGGGCAATGGATCTTTTTGAAAATATGAGTGATTTTTATTGAACAAAAAAATATAGTGCTTAAACCGAATTTTGACTAAACTACAGTGGTTTTTATGTTATTAACCCTTTAATTAAATTCTTAATTAACTTGGTATGCAATTTAATGAATTCCGACCTCCATTTAAGTCAAATGAACTTTAATTTGATAATGTAATCGTGTGGGTCGGTTTTAGAAAGCGAATTTTAAGCTGAATCAAATATTTAATCGTTTCAATTAAGCGACTCAAAAAAAATCTAATGTTTGGTATGTTGACTCATGACATTAGAAGAGAAGGGATTATAAGTCATCAATGGTTATGAAGGATTAACATAAACAAATCGTTCAACGAAAATTTTGTAATATTCATTTATTTAATAAGTAAACATAAATGAATAAGTTTATTGTTCGTTTGATTAAATAAACGAACACGGATAATACTCTTTTCATTTATTTATGTTTGTCAGTATTCTTATTTTCCTAATTCTTTTCTAGCAACATTGATTTAACAACTTGTTCGTATATGCTTGTTCTTGATTTTGATGTTTATGTTCATTTATTTTTGCATGGTAATGTTTATGTTCATTTAAGTTCATATATGTGTATTTTACATTGTTCGTTCTTTTATGGTTGTTTATGTTCGTTTAGCATCTTAACAAACGAACAGGAACAATATAAATTGTTAAACAAGCGAACACGAACAAGAAAATCTGTTCTTTTTAATATTCTTTCATTTGTTCGATTAATTTAGAGCAAACTAACATGTAGGGGTGAGCGTGATGCAGTTTGGTGCAGTTTTTAAATTGTTAAAATGTACCGTTCGGGTTTTTGTATTTGGTGTTGTTTGCGGTTTTAAGTGCGGTTCGGTTTATAAACCGTAATAGCTACAGTGTGATTTTTACGTTGGGACAGTTTTAAAATTGTTAAATCGATGAATCATAATAATATTTTTTTGGACTTATAGCAAATCGAACACAAATGTAAAATGACCTTATGACGAGTTAGTTGCTAAATTGCTGAAAAAATCAAAACTATGACTAAAATATATTTAAGAAAACTTAAAATGGTAATAGTGGCGGAAAATACATATTTTAAGTTTTGAAACTAAATCATTGTCTATGTCAGAGTCTTAGATTGAAATTAAATTCAGTTCTTTAACTTCTTTTTAGTCTAACTTTATTTAAAAAAAACCCTAAATAAACAATATATTATTTAAATATTTAAAAGATCATATGACGTGATTTTACGGTGCGGTTTTTTGTATGTGGCTTTTACGAATGGTGTGGTGCGGTTTTTGCAGTGCGGTACAGAATGTAAAATTGCACTGCACGGCAAATAATCCGTTTTTAAAAAATAAAAGACCGCACCGTCAGTTTATTCGTTCGGTTTCGGTTTTGCAGCTTTTTGATTTACGGTTTGATTTTTGCTCACTCCTAAGTCATGAACAAGTTCGTTTACAAACCACAAGAAGGACTCTACTTAGCTTAAAGAAAATCGACTTATTTGAATCACTTGATTTCCATTCCATAAAGCTATTGGGTCGAGTAAGTTTCATGGACCTAGTTTTCAAAATCTATTTTAAGAAGTGATCGGATGTTTACCATCTCATGTGATGATTCAAGAAGCAGTTTACCGATTATTTGTTGACTTAATTATATAATGGATGAATAAAAACGTTATCGAAACCTGAAAGTAATTGATGGCTTAAAAAGAGTAGGTGGTGTGCCACAAGATTAAGGGGCAGGATTCCATTTGGAAACATATTCTACACCACAATTACAAAGCACTCCACATGGCATGATTATGACTGACACAATCAAAATGTTTTCTTCCTAGCAAACATTTCCTTTTCTTATATTTGACCTTTTAAAACTTATATTTTTCTTTTAATTTTGATTTTGATAAGATTCAAATAAAATGTTTGAATAACAAATACTTGTGCAAATATCGGGTACTTTTAAAAAATCAAGTCCAAAATACAACATTAAGCTTATTACAATTTTTTGCGTTCTTTGATTATATTGAAACAAACGATGTATAACTTTCAATGTCTCGCCTTCTTTAAACAGTGAAAAAAATTAATTAAAACAAAATTTTGAGAAGCTAGGCAAGCTCGCATTACTAGCCGATAAGGTAGAACATGCTGAGCGGTTGTTTGTGTTTTAAACGTGTATGTTTGACGCTTTCATCAACAAGGGGTAACGTGGAAATTTAAAAGCACAAGCCTTAAGGCTAAGGGGTGTGGGAGACGGAGAGAACGCGAGGAGCGGGAGAGAGAGGAAGAGATTAGCCAATGAGAAGGGAACAAGTGGAAGAGAAGGCGTTCTGGGAACGTCTTCAGTAGCACGTGTGAGAAGGAGCACGCAGGAGAACGGAAGAGGGGGCGGTGTTTTGCCGCGTTCTAGGCGACACCTCAGCCAGGACGCGGATGTGCGTCCGGCACACCCTTCAGCCTAAGATTGCTCGTCTTGTAATTCAACTAGGGTTGTATGTCGCGCATGCACGGTAAGCTTGGAAATAATTAAATACAAAATAAAACAGTATGAATTATTTAATTTTGTGATATTTTGTATTGAGATATAATTACGAATAGCGTATCGTTAAACTTAACAATCTATGACGATTAAGTAGTGTAATTATTTCAAAATGGGACAATATTTAGGGTATGATTATTAGACAACAAAAATTTAAAGAAAATA
The DNA here is from genome assembly GCA_023525715.1 of Cichorium intybus. Taxonomy (NCBI): domain Eukaryota; kingdom Viridiplantae; phylum Streptophyta; class Magnoliopsida; order Asterales; family Asteraceae; genus Cichorium; species Cichorium intybus. The sequence continues at coordinate 52,134,696 of CM042016.1, read as the reverse complement.
AGTATGACAGTTTAAAAAATTAATATGGTAGTTTGTCGATAATGGAGAAAATCCTAATTTTTTAATTGGATACTTTTTGAATAAGTGAGAAAATGAAGGAGAATTTCTGGAATTTGGACATTTGACAAAACCAAGATAAAGGCCCGCTCAAAAATGACAAATTGACTAGAATTGTATAATATATACAATTTATATATGCAAAGGTATTTTTGGAATTGCAGGATTATATTAAAAACTATGAAGAAGCTAGTAAAAAATTGGAAAAATGTCATAAAAAGGTCGCCAGTAATATCAAATTTGCTTTTTAAGTCATCAAGCTTTTAATTGCACCTAATTGACCATCAAATTTTTTATTTTTGGTCGATTACACCATTGGAGATGTTTTTTTTTTACCAGGTATCATTGGTTACTTTCCCACGTGGATTCCAGATCACATTAAACCCTTCTATGTTCAACCCGTTTTCCTCAAACACAACCTAATTCGATGTTCAACCCCTTTTTCCTCAGATGAAATCGATTGAACCCGATTAATTGTATAATCCTATATTCCACACCCATCGATTATGTGAAACGAAATCGATTAAACCCTTCGTTGTTTAACCCTTTGCTATCTATTCTACACAGTGATTGAGGCTATTCCACTAGAAGTTACGATTGTGAGAAGCGATTACACCATACGTGCGATTCTAACAAGCAATTTAAGAAAAGGTAAGTTCTTTTTGTTGGATTTCCGTTTTACGGTTGCTCAGTTCAATTAAAACTATTGATTTTGGTTTGTGGAGAAGCACGTCGTTGATTTTAATATAATAATTATAATTATTTAAAGTTAATGACAATAACATAGTTATTAATAACATATATGTTAATATTTTAATTGCATTATTGTATTCTATGCAACGCGTTATTGTATTCTATGCAACGCGTCATGGACATTTACGTAGTATATTATAAAAGAAGCATTTTTTCCACTGTATTGATTTGAAAACCCCAAACTTTTCAACTTCCAACATATTATATCTAATTTATTAACTACAATTGTTATTATATTTAAATATTATCATATTAATAGTAGAAAATTTAAATTATCAATAAAATATAGTTAATTTATAAATTTAACTATAATGTTAAATATCAAATATCAAATAAACTTAAAAATAGACTTTTTAAAAATACTTAAAAATATCAAAAATTTTAAATATGAAACCTAAATCGCCATACCGAACTAATTAAAAGGGTTTCAAAAACTAAATTTTATAATAATTAAAAATGTTTTAATTATTTGTTATAAAAACATAAAATTGTAAATTATATTATGTTATATTACAAACAATGATTGATATTATAAATAATCATCACATACGAAATGAAAAAATAATCAAATAAGTAATTTTTAAATTAATTAATCATAACGCTAAAAACAATAATAAATTGAAAACCTTTAGTTTCATTAAAACACAAGCTGCGAGTAAAGTTTATCGAATGATATGATTCTAATACGTTTAAAATAATTATTATTTCATATATTAACTTAACATAAGAATTATTATTTCATAATTAATATGAATAACGTATTTTATTGTCAACATTTATTTTCTAAATTTTTAAGTATATAATTTTATTCTCAATGTACGGACAGATAGTTTAATATATTCCTAGTTTCCTTATAAATGTTCCTCCTTTTAAAAAGAAAATGAGATATGGTTTTAGAGCAAGCAAAATATGAGATATTGTTTTAAAAACAAAGCTTGTCCATGCATTGGATCAAGACACACATGTGGGTTTGGGTTGGTGAGGTTTCTCGGAAGGAAGGAAGGTGGGGTTAAGAAGACAAATAATGTAAATCTAAAGTTTAGTGTTGAAACACAATTATTTTGTGTTTGATTGAACAACAGGCAAGATTATGCTAGGCTGTTAAGCTTAGATATGCTAGGAACCATCTTATATGACTTCAAAAATATCTCACTTATTTTAATTAAAATATATGGATTAGATAATGAGATATGTGGGGGATTTTACTGGAAGGCGAATTAGGTGGAGGGAAAAGGCCTTTGCGCCTTAGGTAATCGCCAACCGCCCTGGGTTGCGGGGCTGATTACCCTCAGGTGAAACCATATATCTATTCACTGGTTCCAAAAAAAAAAAGATAATGAGATAACATATGAATTTTAAAGTGTAGGATGCGAAACAAAACTAAAAATGGTTTGTAATGAGTGATGACACACATGCTTTGAGAGAGAATTATATTACTGTATGATAGTGTTCGACGTTATAAAAAACGGGTCATTTATAAAAATGTCTTATAAATGTAATAAAATTTATCGTAAATACATATTTAGTTATTTATTATTATTTTCTACACATATAATCATTATATATTTGTTTTGTAGACATATAGTCAGTTATGTTTATTTTGTATACATATGACCATTAAACTTGTTTTTTCTGTACACATTTAGCAACTTATGTTAATGGTCATATGTGTACAAAAATAAAAGTTTAATGGTCATATATGTATGAAAAAAATAAGTTGAATGGTCATATGCGTACAAAAAAAAAACATAAATAATTAAATGTGCACAAAACAAAATGTTTAATAGTCATATGTGTAAAAAAAACGATAAATGGCTAAATGTATACCGACGAAAAAGTTCATTAATATTATAAGTCATTTTATCATTTTTTAACAAATTGGTTAAAAAAAAACAAATTGGTTAAAATTTTCAGATTTCAAAATTTAACATCAAATACTTGGATTTCATCCGCTTGAAATAAAATAAATGTGCTTGATCGGCATGGCACTCCTTTAATAATTGTGATTTACATAAATTTTAAAAAAAATGGGCATGGATGTTGGGCGAAAAAATTACGATGAAAAAGGTCATTCTCAAACGGTCTTATTTTTTTCGACTTTGTATTTATTTTTTTAGGTTAGGAATTGGGTATTTTCGTCCGGTTTCTTAATTTTTCATTCAAATTTCATGATACTAGATGGATCTTTTAACAATTTATACTCATAATTTGTAGATTTCATATCCAATCAACCTACAACCTTCAAGATTAATCACACCTCTTAATTTGTAAAAGGAAAAGGACAAAGTAAAAAATGCCTACATATTGCTCATGTTTTACGGTATGATAATTGTTTAAAACATGACTTTATACATGTACCAACTTTAATTAAAAAGAACTATCATAAAATTTATTTAACTTTAAAAATATTAATAATAAATCAAAATACAAAAAACAACAAGTTTTTCTTATAAGCTCACTAGCGAAAGAGTGCATAAGATGAAACATGACTAGTTTTCGATCTGACGAGGGTTTGTAGATGAAAGAGTGCATCAACTTCTTCGATTATTTCCTCCTTGAGATGAAGAAACTTAGCCTTTTTCAAATCTTCTCTCCTCTTATCCATTTCAAGTGACAGTAGTATATGAAATTCATTTGCAGCTGATCTTTCTTTGCAATCATTAGGAAGATCAAATAGATGTCTTGTGGTGCCTTGGGTATTTCATTTATTCTCATGAAGCACATTTTATTATTTGCATCAAGATAACACATTCCATGAACTGGCTCAACAATCAGTCAACAAGGTACTCAACAATCATTTGCATCAAGATAACACATTCCATCCAAAAGTCTGTTATTAATCACATTTGTTCCATATGGTAAGATAAAGTTAGAGACCTCAAGACTGACTGGCCTCTTGTGTCATCTTCTTTGATGTGCTGATGAGGAAGCTCAAAGTTGCACTGGTTCAGCTGGGATCAGTCCTAACTTCTGAACTTTGTCAATCAGAGAACTCAAGGCCATTTCCAGTTCGTGAGCATTTATCTATATGCTGCATGCCTAGTAACCCTCATCATTTCTAGCCATAATTGGTAAGATTAGTCAATAAAACCATCTCAGCATCAAAATATTCTACACCTTGGCTTGTAACATAAACATGCATAAATTTCAGCCGTTTAGGCTTTGTACATCGAATCTTAATAATCTCCCCAGCCTTAACATGCCTGTCAGCAACTCCATCAAACTTCCTCAGGTTTGATATTATGTTTAGTTCTTCAAGCCTTTTCTGATATTCTTGATTCATTTATTCTATCCTCCTTCTTATGGCTAACACCTTCTCCAAGTCCCTTTGAATCGCCCTTTGCTCTTTAAGACACATCTTTAACATTTCCAGTTCCCTAGTGAGGACGAGGACTTACAGAGCAGTCTCTTCTCGTTGTTGTCTAAGAACTTCATTGTCTTGCTTCTTCAATTGACAAATGTAACTCACTTGTAATCCTTTGTATAAATAACAAATCTTCAACTTTTTGTTTTTGTTTCTTAGCCTGTGATCGCACCAACTGAGTTGGAAGAGTTTTTCTTTTAAGAATAGTGTTGATGTTAGCCTAATCATCTAAACTCAAACTAATAGTATGCTTTGTGATCTTGCATTAATTTATACATATTTTATATATGATATTAGGGTATATAACGCTAAAAATGATACAATGTAGGACAAAATGTACTCATAATACTTGAAATCTGTATTTCATAAGAGAAACGAGTTGTTGGCAAGAAAGGAATGGAAAAAGAGTAGAATATGGTCTGGAATCAGAAATTGAAGAAAATATTGTTGACCGAAGAACACGACGCTAAAGAAAAGGTTAGTGACATGATGCTTTCACAATCGTGACGCCAATATACATGGTAACCTCGCAACCATGGATAACAATTGTGTTATTTATGGGATAGAGATGTAGAATGTGATGACATCTAGAGGTCATAACGACGTGTTCTTAAGGCGGCGTAAAATCATGATAAATAGAGGGAACCCTCATTCCAGTGGGAGATACATAGAGAAACCAAGAAGAATTCGATTTTATCATTATTCTTCGACTTCCCAAGAAGATTTGAAGGTATTTTAACTTGATTCAAGGCTGGAGGAAGGATCCCAAGCACGGGATTGAAGGTTTAGGACCACATCATTTGACCTCAGGATTCAATTTGTTATTCCTGTTGGATTAGGTGTCTAAGGCATGACTAATAATTTGTATTTACCTAATTAATAGTAGCAAAGTCCATTTGGGTTGCCCTCATAGCTGGAGGTTTGGTAGAAAATTCGGTAGAGAGAAAGATTGATTTATTATGAGATTAATAAATTAATAGAATTAAATATATGGTTTGTTAATATATTAAAGTGATAATATATTAATTAGAAACTATATTAATTAATTAGAAATTAATCTGGAATTAATTGGATTTAATTTGGTGATTAATTTAATTAATTAAAGGTGCAGGGGCTGAATTGTAATTATTTAATAGTTGAGTAAGTGACAATTTTGGCAAGGTATTATAGTCCACGAAATTATGGTTAGGATAAACCATAATTTCGATAATTAGATATTAGGATAAAAGGTTTTGAATTGTAAGATAAAGGTTTATCTTATTTGAATTCAAAAAGGTTTATCTCTAAAGGCTTATCTGGTTATCAGTTGGAACCTATAAATAGGGAGTCCCATGCACACCATTTGGCACGACTTTTGACTCTAATTTCTCTCTAAATTTCGTGGCTTACCTCCTAGCTTGGGTGTGATCTCATTTGAGGCAGGACACTTGTGCTGCTTAGCTTGTAAGAAACAACTAAAAGGTTAGTTTTTTCTATTTTATTCTTTTAGTCAATTTTTGTTTTGCCTTTAGGAATTAATTACATGTTCAAAGTAAGAAAACATAGATCCAATCTAGGTTGCATGTGAACTTAGGGTTTTTAGTTCATAGATTTGCAGAAAACCTTTCAGTGGTATCAGAGCTTTTGGTTGTTTTCTTGTTGAATTGCTGTAATAGTTTTTCCTAAAATTTAGGGTTTTATTGTTTCTAAAACCTTAATGGGGCAAATCGATTTTAGGGTTAGGGTTTTTGAAACCCTAGCCCCTCCCCATGGTAATTTCGCAATTTACATAGGGTTTAGAAGGCTTTCTATTTTTGGTAACTTTAATTGTTTAATTAAATGGATAACCTTAAACCAAAAAATTGTTTGAATTCGAAATTTAAGGGTTTAAGATAGGTTTAAAATTAATTTGATTAATTTGGTAATACCTATCTACATTTGAATTAATTTAATTAATTGTTAATTAAAGGATAATTCAAAGGATTTAATTAATTTTTAAATTTGCGAAAATTAAGGATTAAATCCGAAAATATATTTTAAATGTTTAAAATATTAAGATTTAATTATTTCAATTAATTGTTAATTAAATCGATTTTTTAAAGGTTTAATTTAATTTTAAATTTAATAGTTAAATTGGTAAAATTAAAAGATAAACCTGGAATATTTTAAAGGGTTTTAAAATACATCTTATATATGTTATTAAAGGTTAATACTATATGTATAAGATAAAATTGGTCAGTCAATTCAATAGTAGGCCTCATTCACGAAGCTGATCTATAAAGTGGGTATAAGGAGGCTGCCTATAAAATGGCAGTCTAATGGGTGAACACTCTCGCCCACCGCTCGCCTGATCAGTGGAGGGTCGTTAGCCGAACAGTCTTGATAGGACCGCTTAATCATTAAAAGTATAATGATCAAAGTACTAGAACCATTTACAAAAATCCCAATCTAGTTACTTTAGGAAAAATGTGAATTTGATGCTAATCCATGAAGTTGCACATTGCACTTTATGAAACGTTGGTGGAGCGTGTGTGGGTTACCGACACACCAATGGGGGTTCATAAAGAGTGGCAATGGGTTTCTCGGGTGTTATCATTGTTGATGGAGCGTGTGTGGTTAACCGGCACATCAATTTGAGATGATAATGGACCCCGAGAGTACCAAGCTAATTTGCATGGTTATTCACACCCGGTTTGTGATCCTCGGCATCCCAGTCACAAACAGTGGGGCATATCCGAGATTAAACATGCCATTGAACAGTTCAATGAATCTCACAGATCTAGGAATTTCATAAGACTGAAATTGATAAAAGTTATCTACCTTAATGACCACTGTGTTGTGACTACGGCATCCCTCTTCACAGCATAGTTGGGGTATTTTGGATCCTAGCCTTGTTAAATAATATATATTGGGTAATTATTTAAAAGGATGAATTAAACGAATAAATTCAAATTTTATATATGTCTGAAGAAAGTGTCATTCTCCCCCTTCTCCTCCTTCACCCATTTCTGAGAGCTTCAGAAAGCACCTGTTTAGTATGGTAAGGCTGACTGGCCTGAACTATGTGATATGGTTTTGCAATTAGAGAATAGTTCTTAGTTTTGCTGGCGAACCATATCCGACTGAGTGTCCGCTCCACAACATGGCATCACACAGCAGCTTGTGATGAGCATGACTCCTTGACTATTGAGTCCAAGGAAGTTCGTTGCCTTATGCTATTGATCATTGACCCCGAGTTCTGCAGGGATTTAGAATTCCTGGGGTCAGATAAGTTGGCACAGCTAGTTGAGGAAAGGTTCCGAGAACTGGTTGGAAAAGGGAACAAACTAGGATCTTCAAAGAGCTTGAAGTTTCAAGCATGAAGGAAGTAGCACTAGTTTGCATGTTCCCAAGTTTAAGGGATACATAGGCGAACAATATAAAACTGGTTTCCCTTTGTGATCAGGAGTTAAGCGTTAGCTCGACTCGCTGATCTGTTCACCCAGATGAACAGAAAGGGTAATCGGATAAGACAATCGTGGAAATGCATTCAATGTCGACGCTGTATGAGTCGTTCATGGAGAAGCATAGTTCCATTGATTCAGCTGCTTCAGGATTGAGTCCAGTAATAAGGTGCATCAAGAAATGATCCGGATCGTCTGGACCAATTGTTCGATGTTTCAAACTGGGAATCCATAAGGTGGGACACAGTCACATAAAGATTGGAAAAATGCTCCAAAGCCAAACCGTTTGGCAAACTCAGTAATATCTTAAAACTCATAATACCTGATCCTCATTTTCTTGATACAGGATGTGTTTTCTCACATTTGCTCTGTATGCACGGACTCTGTAGGATGCGGGATGTTGTCGCACAAGAGCATATTCAGATTGGATCTGGAGCTCATGCAGTTTTTGGAGTTAGGCTAGATATTTATTCTTGTTATTAGTTTCTTGACACACATGACATGGATTCGCATAGTACATTGTTCTGAGGATAATTCTGGTTTAACAAAAAAAAAAAAATTAACATGATTGTTTTAAATATCCTCGAAATGTTGTGTGAATGTGTTAATGGCATAAATGGTAATAACTTGAATGTTGATACATCCAATAGGATTGGACTTATAAATTGTGTTCTTTATGATTGTTAAAGTGAATTTTATGAGAATCACTTTAACCAAAGGTCCAGTTGGACAGGACTTTGGAATCATTTGACTTAGAGTCACATGATGAATTGAGTGCTTAATAAAATTAATTGTGGCAAGAAAGGAATCGCCCAAAGATCCAATGGATAGGATTTTGGAATCAGTTGACTTGGAGTTAGGTGATGATTGCATGTCTTGAACAATATTAACAAAGTCATAAATTTACATGGAACTGTAAAGGTATTAAGATTTTGAGCAACAGACACATAAGTTACTGTGTATTGCTCGAATCTTCGAACAGAACACGATTAGTTATGCTTCAAAATATTTGCCAAACAGTTTGACAAATATGGTTTTGCTTATCGGAATAAGCGATTGATTGGAACCTTGAAGTGTTCAAGGATTTCAAAGGAAGTATGAAATCAACAGAACCTGAATGACTACATAGACTGAGAAAATGTTTCACAGTTTATCCTCTTCCAAGAACACTAATGGTTATAATGTGTCTTAGGGAAGATGATGGAGCATTGATCGAAATAGTTTTGATCCTCGATGTATAAGATACATTTCCGATTAGTATTTCCATGAATTAAATATTCAACCAGTCAGACCGCAGAAATCGTATTCCGACCATATCTTAGACTAAGCAGGTTATGTCGACACTATCTGAAATGTAAAGCTGGGATCATCCCACTAGTACATAGAAAGTCCAGGGTCATGTAGCATTCGTCCGAATCTCTTGACGAGCCTGAAACTGATCAGCGATGTCGTTTCATTGGCCATCCCGGTTATCCTTTGAAAGAAGAGCCCTTTTAGAAAGAGCTCATGTTCTAAGGAAACAGTGGGAGTAAGAATAATCCTGAAGGAGTTCAGGGATTAGCCAAGTGAAAGAACCTTTTAGTCACCACTGGGCATTGACCAGGAATTGGATTCCTGTTAAACCTGACATACCCTCTCTTCACCAGTAGTCACCGTCATAAGGAGTTATGATATGGGTGACATACCGAGTAGTGGTAAAACACTAAAGATGATACGGATAAGAAATCCGACTACTGGAAGCATTGGTGAGCCCGGTTGCTGCCAAATAAGAGAACCTCAGCGCGAAACACAGTCTATGTGTCAGTTTGTTTGATTTTTACTACTGGTCTAGGAACCAGTGGGAGTAATTGAATCATCAAAAGAAGGAAACATAGAAATGTACTTACAGAACATCTGATTGATTGAGTGATCACTTGGAGTCAAGCAATTGATTCCGAGAAGAGCACTCTCAATAGAAGATGAGATTCAAAAGGATTCTGCATGGCATAGTGTGAGTCGTTAGTGGAGCGTGTGTGGTTTACCGGCACACTAATAGGGACTCACATAGAGCATGCAATCACAAAAGGTACATGGCCCCGGGATTCGTCCCATGGGCATCTCGCAAGAAAGGATATTCGGATTCTCAAAATAGGCCAAAAGGTTTGGATTTTGTGAATAGCCTGAAAGATTTCCTTTAATATGTCGGAAAGGTTTGGATTTTGGTTTCACAAAATGTGCCAAATGTTCTGGATTTTGTGAATAGTCCGAAAGAAGTCAAAGCCAGTGGGAGTATCGTTGTTATCTGCTATCTCTGTATGTGGGTTACATACTGATTCTAGGAAACATCTCTTTTCATTACAAAGTGTAATGACTTGGTGTTAAGAAACGGTTCGCTATGAAAGACTTTAAGAGATACAACATACTCAGGTGGTTGTGAGCATCTATTAGATAGATCAGAATTCTGCCAATGTGATCTTGATGAGATTCAAGATGCATAATCCAAGGAAATGAGTTTCCTGTCATTGCAAAGTGTAATGAATTGGCATGAAAGAAACAAAGAAGGTGCAGCATATTTACGTAGTTCATATACATCTATCAGATAGATGAGACTGACAGTATTGACTTAGCCGTTAAGAATATGATCTTGATGGGATTCAAGATGCATAAGAAAGAGTCCCCGAAAGGAAATGGTTTTCGGAAATCATAACACAAGGATTATTGGTAATCTTAGGATTCCGAAAGGGCTTGGAATGAGATTACACCAGGTTCCTCGAGCCTCTTGGACAAATCAGAAGTGTTATGAACATATCCTGATGACTTAATGCTTAGAGCATTGTAAGTTAGATTCAGGATATTGCCTGGCTGAGAATACTGAATGAATTTTTGAACAGACGTGAAAAACATTGGGAAATGATTAGGGTGAACGATTTGAAAGGAGTTTCGAATCAGTAATTGGTTACATCAGGACGTGGTGTTATAAGACTTCATGGTTGAAGAGTTTCGTTGTTTTCTGATGGAGCGCGTGTGGTTCACCGACACATCATGATACCTCGAAATAGTATTAGGGTGTAGTCATGTAGACTATAGATCCCAAGAACTATGGGTAGTCACAGTACACATCACCAGAATGGAGTTGTGAGAGAGAAAGACGAAATGACAAATTGAGATATCATCGGAAGAGTATCCGATTGGATTATATGCAATTAAAGTGTATAAGTGTTAGACACTTGGATACATAGAAAGAGTGAAAAGGTCATAATAGACAAAATATAAAAGGGTTTGAATTAAAAGTTTAAAAGAAAATAAGAAACCGATAATAGTTATGGTAAATCTGACTTGGTGATTACCTCGTAGAGACTTGGTAATAAGCAGGAGTAGCTGCCAGTCAGATTTCATGTTTCGCTTTTGCATGTTTACTTCCTGAGTAATTGGATTACTCAAATATCCACAGTCGCTCATACTCTTAGGGAGTAAGTATGAAGGAAGACTGTCATGAATTGGTTTGTAGATTGTCTAAGGAGTTAGACATTGCAATAAGATTGCTGCAACGTTCATGAGTACTTGGAAATGGAGATTTGAGTATTGGATAAACCCACGCTCAATAGATTGCTTCATGGATTACATCACGAGCAATGTTGAGACGATAATATCTTTATGGTCTTAAGTGGAGAGATATGAGTTATAATTTGCAAGGCGGTTGCTCATTGATAGTACGAAAACGCATCAGTAACTCGGTGTTATAAAACGTGCTGTTGTGAGTGATTTGTCGGGTAAAAGATATAACATATGAGTTGAAGCTTATTCGTCCTATGACCCTGACGGGAAACGGATATCTGTTGGCCACTCGATGATTTTGAAGTTGACTGAAGTGCTGGCCAGCCAGGACTGAATTGATTCGTTCAATTAGAAGTCTGAGAGTCATATGCAAAATCGGAAATCGGGAAACAGTGTGTCAGACAAAGATTGATCTCAATCCATGTCTTATGTCTGAAAATATCTTGTTGGACGGAGGATCATTTGATCACTTATCTATGGACAGAACTGACTAGGTTAGAGTTCGGCAGCAGTTTCTAGGAAGCTACAGTTTGCTGATTAATTAGAGGTTAAATTGGTAATTATAGTCATAGACTTATCCAAGTGGGAGACTGTTGGATTAGGTGTCTAAGGCATGACTAATAATTTGTATTTACCTAATTAATAGTAGCAAAGTCCATTTGGGTTGCCCTCATAGCTGGAGGTTTGGTAGAAAATTCGGTAGAGAGAAAGATTGATTTATTATGAGATTAATAAATTAATAGAATTAAATATATGGTTTGTTAATATATTAAAGTGATAATATATTAATTAGAAACTATATTAATTAATTAGAAATTAATCTGGAATTAATTGGATTTAATTTGGTGATTAATTTAATTAATTAAAGGTGTAGGGGCTGAATTGTAATTATTTAATAGTTGAGTAAGTGACAATTTTGGCAAGGTATTATAGTCCACGAAATTATGGTTAGGATAAACCATAATTTCGATAATTAGATATTAGGATAAAATGTTTTGAATTGTAAGATAAAGGTTTATCTTATTTGAATTCAAAAAGGTTTATCTCTAAAGGCTTATCTGGTTATCAGTTGGAACCTATAAATAGGGAGTCCCATGCACACCATTTGGCACGACTTTTGACTCTAATTTCTCTCTAAATTTCGTGGCTTACCTCCTAGCTTGGGTGTGATCTCATTTGAGGCAGGACACTTGTGCTGCTTAGCTTGCAAGAAACAACTAAAAGGTTAGTTTTTTCTATTTTATTCTTTTAGTCAATTTTTGTTTTGCCTTTAGGAATTAATTACATGTTCAAAGTAAGAAAACATAGATCCAATCTAGGTTGCATGTGAACTTAGGGTTTTTAGTTCATAGATTTGCAGAAAACCTTTCAATTCCATCATGTTTACTTCCTGATTCTGAACCTTTATGTCTATGTAGCTAACTATTGGATTAAAAATCGTACTCTGATGCTTGGTTGTTAATGAAAGTTTAGTATTGTTGGTTTTAAATTCAAGGCTTGGTTTAGTGTAAAGTTTTTAAATTTATTTTGCTAGTTTTTTCAAAGAACATAAATGTTAAAAAAAACTTATTTTTATAAGCTTATTGTTGAATTTTATAACATTGAGGACCAATCTAGTTATAAAGTTTGAATCTTGATTAGCTTAGGATCATTAAAAACATCAATAATAGTGAATGACCGATTCCTAGGGTTGGGTTAATAAAAATTGGAACTTTAATGTGTATGCAATGTTTGTAATAGAGGACCAATCTTTACAACTTGTTACCTTTCATGATCAATGAGACTAACTAGAATAAAGTGTTCTTGATCAGGCAGTAAGTCAACACAAAGATGAAAGAAAGTGGGTTGACCAAGTTAATGAGTTCAGTTCAATCATAGTGAGATTGATATTAGCTTTGAAGACGAAGTCTAGGCGTTGCTGTTGTTATCTTCACTTCTTTAGAGTTGGTTTGGTATGGTGACTGTTGTCAGCAATGCATCAGGTGTGCAGAATCTCACATTCGAGGGGCATTCGCTGTTTGATCCTCAGAGAGGACATCCATAGAAGGAATGCAGGGGAGTGATCCAGTAGTCTGCTGAGCATAGAAGAACAAGGAAGAAGCGGCAACCGAGGCGGTGGTGGTGGCAAGGGAAGAAGTAAATCAATGAAGAGAGGAAGTTCCAGAAGTAGAAAGGATATTGTCTGCTGCAACTGCAAAGAAGGTGGTCACTTTAAAAATTAATGACCAAATCCCTCTGTAGGCAATTCAAGTAAGAAGTTTAATGTGGTAGAAGACTGTGGTGATGCACTTATGTGTTATGTAGAGAGTTTGGTGGATTCCTCGATAATGGACTCGGGTGCCTCGTTCCATACAAGCCATTGTAGAGACGTGATGCATAACTTCAGGCATTACAAGGGTAAAGTCAGGCTTACGGATGATCAAAGATTGGATATCTTCGAAGTGGGGATGTTGTTCTCTGGACGAGCTTAGGTACAAAGTGGAGTTTGAATAATGTGATGTTCATCCCATATCTCAAGCGAATGCTGATATGTGTAGGGCAGCTGGATGATGAGGGGCACCACATCGAGTTTAGCAATCGCTAATGGAAAGCGGCGAGGTGGAACATGGTTGTTGCTAGAGACCAGAAGCGAGGGACCTTGTACATGGTTAAGACCTTTATGGTTGAAGAAATAAATACTTTTACTATATGACATCAAAGGCTTGGTCACATTAGTGTGAAGGGGATGAAGATCTAGCATCCAAAGGGAAAATTCTTGAAGTGAAGAATATCACTCCATAATTTTGTGAGCCTTGTGTCCTCGAAAAATAGAAGATGGTCACCTTTGCTAAGGTGGGACAAGTTCTGAAACAACAGAAGTTGAAACTTGTTCATTAAGACGTGTTTGGCCCGACTTCGGTTTCCTTGGTAGGAGGTTCCAGGTACTATGTCACTTTCATTGACGATCCCACGAGGAATATGTGAGTTTATTTTCTGAAGAATAAATCTGAAGTCTTCACCACCTTCAAGAAGTGGACGATTGTTGTAGAGGTTGAGACTAACCTCAAATCAAATGCCTAAAGTTAGATAATGGGATGAGTACAACAGTTGGCGGTTCGTTGATTACTGTGCTAAGCATGAGATTCAAATGTTGAAAACGGTCCCTAAGACACCTTGGTAGAATGGAGTGGTTGAACTATTTTAAATAGCACATAAGAGTGGTGTTTCAAGCATGCTGGAAAAGAATATGGTGCGTATAAAAATAAAATCTCAAAAGTGAAGAAGCATATTGGATCGGTTTATATGGGGCCGCATAAGTTCAACTGATTTTACAAACAAGTTCAAATCGTGTTCTTTTAAGACCAGGTCAAGACCAAAACTGAAATGAACTGAGACTAACAAACACATAAATATAGTGATTGACTTAATACTTATAGCCTAGACGGGAGCGAAACCGAATGGCCCTAGGTGTTGGATTAGGTGTCTAAGCCATGACTAATAATTAGTATTTACCTAATTAATAGTAGCATAGTCCATTTGGGTTGCCCTCATAGCTGGAGGTTTGGTAGAAAGTTCGGTAGAGAGAAAGGTTGATTTATTATGTGATTAATAAATCAACATGAATTAAATATATGGTTTATTAATATGTTAAAGTGATAATATATTAATTAGAAACTATATTAATAATTAGAAATTGATCTGGAATTAATTGGATTTAATTTGGTGATTAATTTAATTAATTAAAGGTGCAGGGACTGAAACTGTAATTATTTAATAGTTGAGTAAGTGGCAGTGTGAGTGTCCAGTGAAAATCAATTTATATATATAGGATATATATAATCGATTTTGATAATTAGAAGATAAATAGGAGGTTTGAATTGTAAGATAAAAGGTTTATCTTATTTGAATTCAAATAGGTTTGAATTGTAAGATAAAAGGTTTTTCTTATTGAATAGTTATAATTGTTTTTCCTAAAAATTAGGGTTTAAAGCTTATAAACCCTAATTTCATGTGGATCGACTTTTTGGATTAGGGTTTTGGAAACCCTAATCCCCCCTTGTGATTTTCGATTTTAGCCTTTAGGGCTTTAGGAGGTTTTCTATTTTTGGTAACTTTAATTGTTTAATTAAATGGGTAACCTTAAACCCATTTGTTTGAATTCGAAAATTAGGGGTTTAAGATAGGTTTAAATTAATTTGATTAATTTGTGAAACCTATCTACATTTGAATTAATTTAATTATTTGTTTAATTAAAAGATAATTCAAGGATTTAATTTAATTTTAATTTAATGGTTAAATTTTGAAAATTAAAGGATAAATCCTAAAATATTTTAAAAGGTTTAAAATATCTAGATTTAATTAATTTAATTAATTGTCTAATTAAAGGATAATTAAATTGAATTTGAAAGGTTTAATTTAATTTTAAATTTAATAGTTAAATTTGGAAAAATTAAAAGATAAACCTGGAATATTTTAAAAGGTTTAAAACATATCTTATATATATTATTAAAGGTTAATACTATATGTATAAGATAAATTGGTTAGTCAAATCAATAGTAGGCCTCATTCACGAAGCTGGTCTATGAAGTGGGTATAAGGAGACTGCCTATAAAATGGCGGTCTAATGGGTGTCCACTCTCACCCACCGCTCGCATGATCAGTGGAGGGTCGTTAGCCGAACGGGTTTGATAGGACCGCTTAATCATTAAAAGTATAATGATCAAAGTACTAGAACCCTTTACAAAATCCCAATCTAGTTACTTTAGGAAAAATGTGAATTTGATGCTAATCCATGAAATTGCACATTGCACTTTATGAAACGTTGGTGGAGCGTGTGTAGTTTACCGACACACCAATAGGGGTTCATAAAGAGTGGCAATGGGTTTCTCGGGTGTTATCATTGTTGATGGAGCGTGTGTGGTTTACCGACACATCAATTTGAGATGGTAATTGACCCCGAGAGTACCAAGCTAATTTGCATGGTTATTCACACCCGGTTTGTGATCCTCGGCATCCCAGTCACAAACAGTGGGACATATCCGAGATTAAACATGCCATTGAACAGTTCAATGAATCTCACAGATCTAGGAATTTCATAAGAATGAAATTGATAAATGTTATCTACCTTAATGACCACTGTGTTGTGATTACGGCATCCCTCTTCACAACATAGTTAGGGTATTTTGGATCCTAGCCTTGTTAAATGATATATATTGGGGAATTATTTAAGAGGAATAATTAAACTAATAAATTCTGTTTCCTTTTATAGATGTCTGAATCGAGTGTCAATTCTCCTCCTTCTCCTCCTTCACCCATTTCCAAGAGCCTGAGAAAGCGCCTGCTAAATATGGAAAGGCTGACTGGCCTAAACTATAAGGAATGGCTTTACAATTGGAGAATGGTTCTCATTATTGCGGCAAGCTACACCTCATCGAGTATCCGATCCAGTTCCACCGAAACATGTCATCACAAAAGGTCTTTATGATGAGCATGACCTCTTATTTGATGAATCCGAGGAAGTTCGTAACCTCATGCTATTAACCATTGACCCCGAGTTCCGCAAGGATTTTGAATCTCTACGGCCATATGAGTTAATACAATTGGTTGAGGAAAAGTTCATAGAACCGGTTGAAGAGGAACGAGCTAGGATCTTCAAAAGACTTGCAGAGTGCAAACTAAAAGAAGGAAGTAGCATCGATTCGCATGTTCTCAAGATTGAGAGATACATAGGCGAATTGTACAAACTTGGTCATCCAATTAGTCAGGAGATGAGTGTTAACATCATACTTGATTCACTGACTAATATGTACGTTCAGTTCATTCAGACGTATAGAAAGGAAGACCAGAAAAAGACTTTTATGGAAATGTGTTCACTGTTGTCCCTATACGAGTCACTCATGGACAGGCATAGATCCACTGGTTCGGCTACTTCTGGATTGAGTCCAGTGAAGAGACGCAGCAAGAAACGATCCAGATCGTCTGGACTTGTTCTGAGATGTCTCAAACTGGGAATCCATAGGATCGGATACAGTCACGTAAAGATTGGAAGATGCTCTAAGGTAAAAATCGTTGGAAACTAAGGTCTATCTAAAAACATCAAAACTCCTGATCCATAATTCCTTGATACATGATGTGATAGTCACATTTGGTTTGTATGCAGGGAATCAGTAGGGTACCGGACTTTGGCGCATAGGAGCATATTCGGATTGGATCTCCAGCTCATGCAGTTTTGAAGTTTAGTTAGATATTACAACCTTGATATTAGCTTATTAGATGCAAGCGACATTGTTTTTCATATAGCACATTGTTCGAGGATATTTTTAATAAAATGTTGATTTTCTTTTAATTGTTTAAATTATCCTTGAAATATTGTATGAGTGTGTTAATTGCATAAATGGTAATAATTTAAATGTTGATACATCCAATGGGATTGGATTTATAAATTGTGTTCCTTATGATTGTTAAAGTAATTTTGTGAGAATCACTTCAACCAAAGGTCCAGTTGGACAGGACTTTGGAATCATGTGACTTAGAGTCGCATGATGAATTGAGTGCTTAATAAAATTAATTGTAGCAAGAAATGAATCACCCAAAGATCCAATAGATAGGATTTTGGAATCAGTTGACTTGGAGTCAGGTGACGATTGCATGTCTTGAACAATATTAACAAAGTCATAAATTTACATAGGGATGTAAAAGACCTTAATATTTTGAGCAACAGACACATAAGTTACTGTGTATTGCTCGAATCTTCAAACAGAACACGGTTAGTTATACTTCATGATATTTGCCAAATAGTTTGACAAATATGGCTTCGCTTATCGGAATAAGCGATTGACTGGAACCTTGAAGTGTTCAAGGATTTCAAAGGAAGTATAAGATCAACAGAACCTGAGTGACAACATAGACTGAGAAAATGTTTCACAGTTTATCCTATTCCAAGAACATTAATGGTTATAATGTGTCTTACGAAAGACAATGGAGCATTGATCGAAATAGTTTTGATCCTCGATGTATAAGATACATTTCCGATTAGTATTTCAATGAATTGAATATTCAACCAGTCAGACCACAGAAACCATATTCCGACCATGTCTTAGACTAAGTAGGTTATGTCGACACTGTCTGAAATGTAAAGCTGGGATCGTCCCACTAGTACATAGAAAGTCCAGGGTCATGTAGCATTCGTCCAAATCTCATGACAAGCCTGAAACTGATCAGCAATGTCGTTTCATTGGCCATCCCGGTTATCCTCTGAAAGAAGGGTCCTTTTGAAAGGACTCAAGTTCTAAGAAAATAGTGGGAGTAAGAATAATCCTGAAGGAGTTCAGGGATTAGCCAAGTGAAAGAACCTTTAGTCACCACTGGGCCTTGACCAGGAATCAGATTCCTGGTAAACTTGACATACCCTCTCTTCGCTTGACCATTAGTATTGGTCACCGTCATAAGGAGTTATGATCTGGGTGGCATATCGATTAGTGGTAAAACACTAAAGATGGTACGGATAAGTAATCCGACTACTGGGAAGCATTGGTGAGCCCGGTTGCTGTCAAATAAGAGAACCTTAGCACGAGACACAGTCTATGTGACAGTTTGATTAATTTTACAACTGGTCTAGGAACCAGTGGGAGTAATTGAATCATCAAAAGAAGGGAACATAGAAATGTACTTACAGAACATCTGGTTGAATGAGTCATCACTTGGAGTCGAGCAATTGATTCCGAGAGAAGCACTCTCAATAGAAGATGAAATCCGAGAGGATTCTGCGTGGCATAGTGTGAGTCGTTAGTGGAGCGTGTGTGGTTTACCGACACACTAATAGGGACTCACATAGAGCATGCCATTGCAAAAGGTACATGACCCCGTGATTCGTCTCATGGGCATCTCGCAAGAAAGGATATTCGAATTCTCAAAATAAACCAAAAGGTTTGGATTTTGTGAATAGACTGAAAGATTTCCTTTAGTATGTCGGAAAGGTTTGGATTTCGGTTTCACAAAATGTGCCAAAAGTTCTGGATTTTGTGAATAGTCCGAAAGAGTTATATAACCATGTCAAAGCCAGTGGGAGTATCGTTGTTATCTGCTATCACTGTATGTGGGTTACATACTGGTTCTAGGAAACGTCTCTTATTATTACAAAGTGTAATGACTTGGTGTTAAGAAACGGTTTGCTATGAAAGACTTTAAGAGATACAACATACTCAGGTGGTTGTGAATATCTATTAGATAGATCGAAATTCTACCAATATGATCTTGATGAGATTCAAGATACATAACCCTAGGAAAGGAGTTTCCTATCATTGCAAAGTGTGATGACTTGGCATGAAAGAAATGAAGAAGGTGCAACATACTCACGTAGTTCACACACATCTATCGGATAGATGAAACTGACAGTATGGACCTAGCCATTGAAAATATGATCTTATGAGATTCAAGATGCATAAGAAAGAGTCTCCGAAAGGAAATGTTTTTCGGAAGTCATGACACAAGGATTATTGGTAATCTTTGGATTCCGATAGGGTTTGGAATGAGATTACATCAGGTTCCACGAGCCTCTTGGACTAATCACAAGTGTTATGAACATATCCTGATGACTTGATGCTTAGAGCATAGTAAGTTGGATTCAGGATTTGACATGGCTGGGAGTACTAAATGGATTTTGAACACGCGTGAAAAATCATTGGGTAATGATTAGAGTGAATGATTTGAAAGGAGTTTCAAATCAGTAACTGTTTACACCAGGACGTGGTGCTGTAGGATTTCATGGTTAAAGAGTTTCGTTGGCTTCTGATGGAGCGCGTGTGGTTCACCGGCACATCACGATACCTCGAAATAGTCTTAGGGTGCAGTCATGTAGACTAAAGACCCCGAGAACCATGGGTAGTCACAGTACACATCACCGGAATGGAGTTGTGAGATAGAAAGACATAATGACAATTTGAGATATCATTGGAAAAGTATCCGATTGGATTATCTGCAATAGAGTGTATAAGTGTTAGACACTTGGATACATAGAAAGAGTGAAAAGGTCATAGACATAGATATAAAAGGCTTGAATTGAAAGTTTAAAAGAAAATAAGAAACTGATAATAGTTATGATAAATCCGACTTGAAGATTACCTCGTGGAGACTTGGTAATAAGCAGGAGTAGCTGCTAATCAGATTTTATGTTTCGCTTTTGCATGTTTTCGTTCCCGAATAATTTGATTATTCGAAAGGTCCACAGTCGCTCATACTTTGGGAAGTAAGTATTGAATCAAGACTGTCATGAATTGGTTTGTAGATTGTCTAAGGAGTTAGATATTGCAATAAGATTGTTGCAACGTTCATGAGTACTTGGAAATGGAGATTTGAGTATTGGATAAACCCATGCTTAATAGATTGCTTCATGGATTACATCACGAGCAATGTTGAGACGATAATATCTTATGATCTTGAAGTGGAGAGATATGAGTTATAATTTACGAGGCGGTTGTTCATTGATAGTACGAAAACGCATCGGTAACTCGATGTTATAAAACGTGTTGTTGTGAGTAATTTGTATGGTAAAAGATATAAGCATATGAGTCAAAGCTTATTCGTCCCTTGACCCTGACGCGAAACAGTTATATGTAGGCCTCTAGATGATTTTGAAGTTGACTAAAGTGCTGGCCAGCCAGGACTGAATTGATATTTTCAATTAGAAGTCTTATATCATATGCAAAATCGAAATCGGGAAACAGTGTGTCAGACAGAGATTGATCTCAATCCATGTCTCATGTCTGAAAATATCTTGTTGGACGGAGGATCATCTGATCACTTATCTATAGACAGAACTGACTAGGTCAGAGTTCGGCAGCAGTTTCTAGGAAGCTACAGATGCTAGTTAATTAGAGGTTAAATTGGTAATTATAGTCATAGACTTATCAAAGTGGGAGACTGTTGGATTAGGTGTCTAAGCCATGACTAATAATTAGTATTTACCTAATTAATAGTAGCATAGTCCATTTGGGTTGCCCTCATAGCTGGAGGTTTGGTAGAAAGTTCGATAGAGAGAAAGGTTGATTTATTATGTGATTAATAAATCAACAGAAATTAAATATATGGTTTATTAATATATTAAAGTGATAATATATTAATTAGAAACTATATTAATTAATTAGAAATTGATATGGAACTAATTGGATTTAATTTGGTGATTAATTTAATTAATTAAAGGTGTAGGGACTGAAACTGTAATTATTCAATAGTTGAGTAAGTGGCAGTGTGAGTGTCCAGTGAAAATCAATTTTTATATATAGGATATATATAATCGATTTAGATAATTAGAAGATAAATAGGAGGTTTGAATTGTAAGATAAAAGGTTTATCTTATTTGAATTCAAATAGGTTTATCTCTAAGACTTATCAACTGGTCATCTGGAAAACTATAAATAGGGGTCCCTGGACACCCTATAGTCTGTGCCATTTTTCAAGATCCCTCTCTGGAATTTTCGATCCTCATCTCTAGCTCCCTGGGTGTGACTTCACTTGAGGCAGGATAATTTTGCTGCTTTGCTTCCAAGAAATCTAAATGTTAGTTTTCTCCTTTTATTCTTTAGAAATTTTTGTTGGACCTTTAGGAACTTGTTATATGTTCAATTAGAAGAAAACATAGATCCTTCTAGGTTGCATGTGAACTTAGGTTTTAGTTCATTGGTTGCAGAAAACCTTTCACTAGGTTAGTTTATTCATGGATTTTTTTTCCTAAACCGGTTTTGACATGCTCACATCTGCACCTCTACACACAATGCTTGTGACTTGCGAATAAAGATGGGTATTGGGTTAATTAATATGAAAGGACTCAGACCAGACTGATACGGGTTAAGGAAAGGATCATTTTCAATCCTAAAAGTTCAGGCGGATTATGGTCGCTTATGTGATAGATTTGAATGGTTAAGACCAGTCATGAAGACCCGATTAAGAAGGACTGTAAGGCACAAAAAAGTCTACTAACCATTTTTCTATCTTTATAATCTTTTGATTCCTATAATTCCAATAGTTATGCGGTCTTTTAAGGTCATATTTTGCCAATTTTGATTGTTTTATCCCTTTAGTTTGTGTATAGATAGGGGTGAAATTGTTTGATTTCAACACAACCCAAAAAACACTCTCTGATATCATATGCTAGCTCATGAGGATGTGGTAGGTGCTTTAGAGTATCTGTAATGTTCTTGTTTTCGGCTCAAAGAGTTTCAAAGGGATTCAATTTTTGATAAAATGATCGCATCGTTTTTTCACTTAATTCGTTTATTTATAGGAACCATAAACTTAAAGTTAACTGAATTTCTTAGTTACAAAACCTAATTTTGACCATCACTTTGTATTTGTTTTACTCTTCTTCTAGCTCCTTGTTGGTTTGTAGTATTTGGTCGTTCTAAGAAAAAATTGTATTCTTGACAAATGTCGTGTTCTTGATTTTCATATTTTCTAATATCGAATCTCAATTTTCGGTTCTCAAATCTCATATTAGTATTATCATCTCTTTGTTTCCAATACATATATATATATATATATATATATATATATATATATATATATATATATATATATATATATATATATATATATATATATATATATATATATATATATATATATATATATATATCATATTTCCTATTTCATATTTTTTATTTTTTGTATAAAAGATGATATCAAACCAATTAGTTGTGCTTGGTTTCTCAAGCTCCGAAGGGGGTGGGGATGAGATTTGGCTATATTTTGGAAGTAATCCAAGATCATGGCAGGAAAACCCCATTTGACAAGACTTTAACACGCTTAAAAAGACAAATAATATTTACAAATTGCAATGCAAAATATATGGAGTGTTGGTTACGATGTAAGAAATCCAATATCAATATATCATATTGAAAAGTCATAACAAACCCATGTTATGGGATAAGGAGTGATGTATATTTTCAACAATGTTTTGGTTCATGAATTGAAGACAAAGTTTGTGATTCTAGAAAATTGTTGTTTGATCACTTAGATGTTATTAAAATATGAGATTCAGCAAAATCGATATGCTAAAAGGATTTTCAAAATTAGAAAGTAGGGTGTCGTTAACAACTTTTGTTTTATAAAAATATACAAAATGGAAACCAACGTTATGTTCTTGAGTTTTAGCAAGGAAATAAAATAAGAGAAAAGAAAAACAAGGAAAGAATAAAGAAAGGAAGAAAAATACAAAAGGTATGGTAGTATCATGTTCCCTGGATAGGAAAAATGAAAAGGGTATACATATAAATTACCAAGTTGAAATGAAAAGAAAAGAAACTTATATTTAAGTTAAACTTTTAACAATAAATTATTCTCTCCAAATCCTTCCAATAGGAAGGAAAGCTAGAGTTGAAGATTATACATCATCCATCTTTATTTTCTTTCTAATTTCTTTCAATTTAAAAACTTTGAAAAATCACATTCTTTTCATCTCTTCTAAGTTTCATCCACTTCATTCTTTTCTCTCATTAAATGGGACTCTGTAACTAAGTGGAAGACTAAGGCTGTGTTTGGCGCACATAAGCTAGCTTAAAAGCTACCTTATTTTTTGAGCTTATTGTATTTTGGCGTTTGGCAAAACCACTAAAGTAGCTTATTGTATCTTAAAAAGTAGCTTTTAAGCTAGCTTTTCATAAGCTACTTGAAGCTAGCTTATAAGCTAAAAGCTAGCTTTTCAGCTAGTATGCCAAACAGAGCTTAAGACATATATGTTGGCGATTTAAAATCGTATAAGGCAAAGATGATTCTAAACAATAGATTTTCTAGTTTGTTAAAGTTGTAATCTTTTTAATGTTAACTATTAAGTTTCATAATTCTTTTATATAAAATCATCAAACGACAATTGAAATAAATAAATTGCCTAGACTTTATTTTTTAACAATTAACTTAAAAACGGTTAAAATCGGCAGAAGCCCATTCAAACTCACAACTTAGGCTTGGTTTGGTTGGTCCGAGTCTTTACACGATTGTGTTGGTTGAGCGTATATACTTATTTTAAAATTTAATAGATAACTATTATATTAAATATGATTATAAAACTATTATTGTAATAATTCCTCTACTTAATAAAATATTTTTCGAAGTTATAACATATGGAATAAAAAATAATACTGATTTCATATGATAGAGCATACATTATACCGATCACTTTCTCTATTTTTTTAATTAGGTTTTTCATATATATATATATATATATATATATATATATATATATATATATATATATATATATATATATATATATATATATATATATATATATATATATATATATATATATATATATATATATATATATATATATATATATAACATACTCTATCTAGGGTAAATAATTTAATGAATAAAATAATGAATTAAGTAATTATAATAATTGAACTATATTAAATTTAATTAAGAAGTATATTTTGAAGAAGTATTTTGTCCATAATAACTCAATAGGGGTAAAAAGGGAATTTACCACATTTAAATTCTAGAATAAGGACCTAAGTGTAAAACTGGAACTCTTTAGAAGTAGAGAGGGGCCTCATTTGCAAATAAGAGAGAATTGGTGAGCTGGAAGGACCACTTTGCAATTAAGGGAAAATTGAACCTTTAGTTGGAGGAAACCCCATTTCCTTCTCATTTGGACGATTTTAGAGGAAAGGAGTGAGAGAGAGGGCGATTTCAAGAGGTTTTCTGGAAGAGGAGCACATTTCCAACTAGATCTAAGAAGTTATCTTCACCCAATTGAAGATCCAAGGTAAGAAATCAACTCTCCATGTTGAAAAACCCAATATTGGGGTAGATTTGAGTTTAAATTTCGAGTTCTATGTTGGGGGAGATGAAGTCCATGATCCCAAGAATGTAAATCACGAATTCAAGTGACCATTCTTCTACAATTTGATTGTTATATGCTTGGAGAACAATTGGGATGCTGGTTGATTCATTTGGAACCCTAATTTTTGGGGAAAAACTCATCATATGGTAAAACCTTGATGATTGGATCAACTCTTATCTTCAAAATGTTCTATGAAAAGCTTAAGTAGATTCCTAATGATTTCAAGTTATTGGAGGAAGGATTTCATTATTGATTTGTCATTTGATTGGGTTGAATTGGATACTCCTTGGATCTAAGCTCATGAAGTAAACTTGAAATGATAACATGGATTTGATTCAATGGAGATGATATTGGATGGTTAGAAAGGGTGTAATGATGTATTATTTTGAGTTAGAATAATGTTATTTCAATGGTTATGAGTTTGGAGAAGTGTTGGACCTTGATTTGGGTGAAAAGGAGTGAAAATGACCAAAAATCGGGGCTGCAGCAGGTCTATGACACGCCTAGGTCGTCGTGCGGTCAAAAATAAAGAAAAACCTAACACACACTAGTATAGCGGTAGTCAGGGTCGATCCGCAGGAGTTACGTGGTTAGGACAAGACGATAGATTACCAACTGTAGTGTCACAGCTACAGTCAGCGGTATTGTTTCTACTTTTCCAAAAACCAACTAAAAACACAATTCCAAGACCAATGCAAAAACCTAACTCAAGCATGAACTAAACTAACCCAAATCAAATCCTAGACTAAAGTTCCTTACTGAAATCATAACTAAATTCAGAATCCAGAAGCAAACAATCAATCCAATATAATCAAAACACATCCAAACATCAATAATGCAAAATAACATCAAACCGAATGATTACTTTTATAAATCCAAAAACCAAACATCAAACCAATATCCAAACAATCAAACCAGATCTAAAATACCAAGCATTTACTACTGAAATCAGAAACTACAATTCTAAACGAACATCGAGTAATCGAGGGAAATCCCGATTGCGGAATACCTCGATACCGAGTTGATAAAACAAGAGAAAAACTAAATTACTAACCAAAATATTGATTCCCACTGAAAAACTGACGAAATAGTGCCTTCGGATCCCTCCTTCGCGTCCCGGGATGAGTGAAAAGTCGGACGGGACTCCGGTATTTATAATAGTGCGAAATTAGGGTTTCCGCGTCGCGGCCAAGAAAAATCCGCGACGCGCGTGTTGCCTTATCCCGACTTTCGGAGTTTAAAAATCAAAAACGAAGATTTTATCCGGTCGCGAGATAGCGGCGCTATCTCAAGAAATAGCGGCTCTATTGTCGATAGCGGCTCTATCTTAAGAGATAGCGCCTCTATTTCTGTCAGGTCCATCTTTTTGCCTTTTTCGCTCCACAACTTCTCCAGAATTGCACTAAAACCCCTGCATTTACACTAAAAACATTTCCAAGCACTTTGACACAAAAGTAAGTGATATTAGCCAATTAATAATGATAAATTAACTAAAACACGGCTCAACAACGCCTAAAATACTTGATATTACTAGGCGTTGTCAAACACCCCACACTTGTGCCTTGCTTGTCCCCAAGCAAGAGAGTTTTTAATAGATTTTAACTAAGACTCAAACAATTCTTGAATGTGTTTAATTTCAAAGCTTATTGCCCAAGGAGTTAGAGTGGAATAGTTTATGAAAACATAATCGGAATGTTCTTTGGAATTCATGGCTTTCTAGAGAACCCTTGATTACAAATTTTCTGTCCACAATGAAGTGTACTTACTCATTCAGATTCTAAAGGCCATTAAGGAATTGTCCATGACTTTCGATGTTGTCCGTGTAGTGAGCTTTCAGAAATACCATCCCAGACCAGACGATCTTAGGTGGTAAGGTGCATAAATGCCTCTTCGAGGCCACCCTTTTCGGACCTACCGGCTCGAACAACAAAGGCCACAGATTGACATTTCCTTCCTAAATTCCAATCCTAAATCACTCTAATCGTCTAACTCCTAAAACTCAACTTGTTTGACTAAACTAATAGCATGGTAACAACTACATAGTATTTCTCGAAAAATACTAATGCTATAAACAATCACAAACCATTCGTTTCAAAATTACAATTTATTAAAAATTTTGAAAAATATTGCTAAAAAATTGAAAATTGATCATTTCTGCAAAAATTTCAAAAAATTTCTCTTTCGACCGTCCACACCCCACACTTAAACCCGTAAAACGTCCCCGTTGTACAAAATTATTTAGAACAAGGGAGAAAGAGTTACCCCCTTAGGAACGGCGAATTGCTTGATTACCGGGATCATTCTGTAGCAGGGTCGATCGTTTGCGTCATTCATGATAAAATCCGGAAGTCGGGGCGCAGCAGTAAACACGCCGGCATGACGCGAGTGTAGGGGTACGATGACCCCACACTTGCGTTATGCAACTCCCTCAGTTGGTGCAACAATCACAGTTTGGTAGGTAATAGCAATCTACTAACAAAACACATTAAAAATATAAAAGTTGCAAAACACAAAAGAAGATAATACATTGCGAGTTGATGTCCTTGCTGATTCCTCGTTCCCGCGACGCCGGAGTTTCAAGGCCGCGACGCGTAGACGCTATGAGATCCAGTGTCCATCGATCAAGGTTGAAGGTCCGCGGCGCCAAATCAACATGTCCGCGTCGCGAGTATGCGCAAAAAGCCCCTGTGCATCGGGTCTCTCCTCGACCCGCGTCGCGGTTTGATGGTGTTGGCGGCGCGTGCATTGTTTTATTTTTCCGTTCAAATCCCTCATGGTCACCCCACACTTGGGTCATACCGTATCGCACTCAACAATGATTATCTTCAATGATATTTTGACCAAAAATAAAAATGGAAATAAAAATAAAAATAAAAATAAAAGAAAATACTTATCGAAAATCGGGTTGCCTCCCGAAAGCGCTTCTTTGTCGGTCTTTTAGCTGGACCGTCATCCAATGGCTACGGTGGATCGTACGCCATTTGACTTTGCTGATTTTCAGTCAACACCGTCCCTTCGTTGATTCTATACTCCAATTTCCCCGGGTCAAATGGTTTGCCGGTTCCTCTGATGCTGCCCGGTTGCTGTTTTCTGATTATTTCGCTCGAATGCTTAGAAATAGATTTAAACCTCCAAGCTCGGTCCTTCCTTTGGTGTCTCTTCAACATCACCAGCTTAGCATGAAGCGCGTCCAGGGCCGCTCCCAGTAATTGTTTTGCAAAGTCCTTGTTTACATATTGCGTGTCATTTGTAGTTTGTGGTTTTGGCATGCAGTACCAATAAAGGTTTTCCAATCGAATGGGATCGGAAGGCAACATATCGGGATGCTTCCAAATGTCCTCGTCGATGGTATTTATCACATCTAATTTTCCATTCATGAATGGATCATGAGTAGCGATAAAATCATGTTTATTGTTTTCAAAGACCAACTCGTCGGCATCATCTTCTTGATCATCGTCCAACAGGTGGATCGGTACCAAGTGTGAGCGACTAGTTTGATCTAGTGGTGGTACAAAGTCACCCATCACCAGATCCTTACTTTCAAAATGCTCAAAATTTTTCAAAATTTTTAGGAATTGTTGGGCTGGGGTCTGTACTGTCACTTACAGCCTCCTCCACAACCTCCTCATCAATCAAATCGTCTGGTGATGGTATGGATTCACTCATCACCAGCTCGACATTATCAACATTTTCAAAAATATCAAAAACATCAAAAGCTGTTGAGTTAGAGGTAGCACTGTCACCTACAACCTCTTCCTCAACAACATTTTCGACCCTCTCAGTGGTCTCTTGACTTTCCCACGGTGTATGCCCTTCCATCACATATTCAGGTGATGCAAGTTCACACACATTATCATTGGTATAAAAATCACTCGCCTCCGGTTCTGGCGAAGGTGGTGAACATTTCCGACTTTCCTCTAATTGATCTAAAGAAGCTTGCAATCTTACGAGAGCATCAGCCTGGTCCTTCTGCACTTGGTAGGTGTTATCCATGAGTACCCAAAGTTGGGCCCAAGTTACAGAATTCTCAAGCTGAGATGACTCCTCGGTCCGCCATCCATTGTCATCGAATGATCCATTGTAGGAATCATCCTCATAATAGGTGTCGGCCGGATTCCCATAATCTTCATAATACTGGTCCGGGTACATGTAATCGCCCATTATGAAGATGTACACATACCAAAAATCAACAAATCAAACATCAAAAGAAACAACCCTACTGATCGTCTATCCTAAGCGCACAACTCCCCGGCAACGGCGCCAAAATTTGACACGCCTAGGTCGTCGTTCGGTCAAAAATAAAGAAAAACCTAACACACACTAGTATAGCGGTAGTCAGGGTCGATCCGCAGGAGTTACGTGGTTAGGACAAGACGATAGATTACCAACTGTAGTGTCACAGCTACAGTCAGCGGTATTGTTTCTACTTTTCCAAAAACCAACTAAAAACACAATTCCAAGACCAATGCAAAAACCTAACTCAAGCATGAACTAAACTAACCCAAATCAAATCCTAGACTAAAGTTCCTTACTGAAATCAGAACTAAATTCAGAATCCAGAAGCAAACAATCAATCCAATATAATCAAAACACATCCAAACATCAATAATGCAAAATAACATCAAACCGAATGATTACTTTTATAAATCCAAAAACCAAACATCAAACCAATATCCAAACAATCAAACCAGATCTAAAATACCAAGCATTTACTACTGAAATCAGAAACTACAATTCTAAACGAACATCGAGTAATCGAGGGAAATCCCGATTGCGGAATACCTCGATACCGAGTTGATAAAACAAGAGAAAAACTAAATTACTAACCAAAATATTGATTCCCACTGAAAAACTGACGAAATAGTGCCTTCGGATCCCTCCTTCGCGTCCCGGGATGAGTGAAAAGTCGGACGGGACTCCGGTATTTATAATAGTGCGAAATTAGGGTTTCCGCGTCGCGGCCAAGAAAAATCCGCGACGCGCGTGTTGCCTTATCCCGACTTTCGGAGTTTAAAATTCAAAAACGAAGATTTTATCCGGTCGCGAGATAGCGGCGCTATCTCAAGAAATAGCGGCTCTATTGTCGATAGCGGCTCTATCTTAATAGATAGCGCCTCTATTTCTGTCAGGTCCATCTTTTTGCCTTTTTCGCTCCACAACTTCTCCAGAATTGCACTAAAACCCCTGCATTTACACTAAAAACATTTCCAAGCACTTTGACACAAAAGTAAGTGATATTAGCCAATTAATAATGATAAATTAACTAAAACACGGCTCAACAACGCCTAAAATACTTGATATTACTAGGCGTTGTCAGTCTACACGAGCCGTGCAGGGCCACACGACCCGTGTAGGGGGTCTGGAGGCCACGGGTTGGATTTCCTGCATTGCTACACGACCCGTGTAGGGCTACACGCCCTGTGTAGCTCTGTTTGGCCAATTTTTCAGTTTTTAGACCTTAAGCTTTATGGTTTGGGCCATGGGTTCTAAGGTTCAAGCCCACTATTAGACAATGTATAACTAAGATATTACCCTTATTTAGTAAAGCTTAATTAGTCCTAGAACCATTTGTAATGAGGATAATTATTGTTTTATAAGAGGAGATTAATTGAAGTGGAAGCAAGAAGATAACATTCTTTTGGAACCAAGGAAAGGTGAGTTACCGGGAGTACACATCCCTCTTTTAACTTTGTATGTTTTATCTCATTCCATGCATACTTTTATGTGCTAATTGTTGCATAAATCTATGTGTTCATGGCATTCAAAAAGTTATTTCAAAGATGTTTTTACAAAGGAAATAATACTATAGTTTTGAAAGATGTTTTGAATCATTCCTCCATGCATTTCATATAGGAGGGGTGGACCGTGTGAACCTTTTGACAAAGATGAAATGATTGTCCCGGATTTAGGGAAATCACGGGTTAATACCCAAATGAGTTGTTGTCCCGGATTTAGGGAAACCTTTTCCGACAATAGGAAACCGCATGAGGGATTTGCTAACCCTCATGGGACTAGTGTGGTGGCCACTAGTTCTAGTTTAGCCTATACGGGGATCGGATGACATGCTCCGTGCGTGTTATTCGTGAACTTAGGTAGGTGCCACTGTGGCGAGTTGGACTGCTAAGAGATTGACATGGGTTGGAATAGTTGCATTCATGCATCATACTGCATACCATAACTATCCATTTGAGTAAGCTATCAAAATGTTTTAATAAGTTTAAATATGAATAAAATCAGTATTTTTGGAGACTATCTCGAGTGCTAAGGATTTTCCTTTCACACATAGCAAGATAATCTCGGGTAACTCACTAGGCATTTCCATTGCCTAACTGTTTTGATGTGTACTCAGGTTAAGGCTAGGAGTTTAAGGCGAGGCGGGAATTCTAGAAGACCACGGGATGTGTGGCCATTTAAACCTTGTTTTTGTACTTGAATTATGATACCTCCTCGCTATACATTATTAAACAACCTTTTGATGTTTTTGGGACCTAATTTCCGCGATGATGAAACTTCTTTTTGAATTAATGAAGTTATTTTAGAGAACAAATGTTTTAATTATTAAACCCTAGCGAGGGGTGTCACAATTTGGTATCAGAGCATTGGTTTAAGTGAATTAGGTACTAGGATTAGTACTTAGACTTAAACTTAAGGTGCTCATGAGTGAGGGTTATGTATTAGTTAACAAATTATATACCACAAGATTAATGTTTATCTTTCTCAGAATGGTGAACACTCGTAGTATGGTTCCGTCGGGTGAAGTTCAAGGAAGTGGGGCAGGTGATGAGGCTCAATCACAACCCATTTCCCTTGCAAGCATTGAGAAGATGATGCTTGATTTAATGGCCAAGCAAGAAGTAAAGATGATTGGTAAGATGAAAGAGTTAATGGAGGATCAAGAAGTACGATTGAGAGACGAAGTGAAGAATTTGTTTGGGGATAACACCGCTTCGGGTGGGCATGATACAAGTAGCTCGTATGATAGTATGCAACATGGACCCCCTAGTAACACTATGTCCCAAGACATGGTAACACCCAGGAAAAGGTGTAGCTTCAAGGACTTCAACTCTTGCAAGCCACCTACTTACAATGGGACTTTAGACCCGGTTATACTTCACAATTGGGTAATTGAGATTGAAATGGCCTTTTTTGCCTGTCAATGCGGTGATGATCAACGCGTGAACTTCGCAATCACTACTCTCAAGGAAACGGCTCTTGAGTGGTGGTTGGAGACTAAAGAAATGATGGAGTTGCATGTGTTGGAGAACTTAACTTGGGATGTATTTTTGGAAAAGATGAAGGAGAGGTTTTGTACCAAGGAAGAGATCCGTGATCTTGAAAGGAAATTCCTTGACTTGAAGAAAGACAAAATGACCGTCACTGAGTACAATGCCAAATTCCGAAAACTTTTGAGCTTTGCTAGAAGGTTGGCTCCGGATGAGGCCACTAAAGTGGATCAATACGTGGGAGGTTTGCCTTGGAATTTTCGACTTAACTTCGAGGCTGCTACTCTTGAAGTTGCCATGAGAAAGGCAAGAAAGATTGAGAAGACATTGGAAGAACGGGACAAAGAGAGACCTCTATTTGCGAACAAGAGGAAGGAAAGTCACGACTTGCGTGGAAAGAGTGCAATTGATCAAAAGAAACCAAAATTTGAAGGAAGGAGCAAGAGTGGAGAAACACAAAACAAGAACAAGGATGAAGTGGTGTGCTTTAAATGTGGTGATAAGGGTCACTTTGCTAATGCATGTCCCAAGGGTTTCAAGTGTTATAATTGTGGAGATGTTGGTCACAAAGCAAGTGAGTGTACTTCAAAAGAGAAAGCGGGCAGTGGAGGCGGAAGAAAGGAAGTACCTAGGACTAGAGGAAGGGCTTTTCAAATGACTGAGGAAGAGGCTAGAGAAAAGGCAAATGTGGTGTCAGGTATATTTCTTGTAAACTCTTTACCCGATTCTATGTTATTTGATTCGGGGGCTACTTATTCTCATGTGTCCCCTAATTTTGCAAAAAGACTACAATTACCTTTGCATAGACTTGAGTATGAACTAGTGATAGATGTAGCGGGTGGTGCAAGCAAAATTGTGAGTAAAGAGATATCACATGTGAAGGTGGAGTGCAGTGGGGCAGAATTTTGGGTGGATCTCATACTTTTGGATGTTGGTGGTTTTGATGTAGTTCTTGGGATGGATTGGCTTGCAAAGTATGACGCCGAAATTTTATGTGGGAAGAAAATGGTGAGAGTGAAGACATCCGAAGGAGAACCGATTCTTATTTATGGAGACAAAAGAAGAGTGCCCACTAGTGTGATCAACGTGATGAAAGCAAGAAGATGTTTGAGGAAGGGTTTTCAAGCTTATTTAGCGTATGTGGTAGACACCGTAAAGGAAAAGAAGACTTTGGAGGATATTGAAGTAGTACGAGATTATCCCGAGGTTTTCCCCGATGATCTACCCGGTTTGCCACCGGATCGTCAAGTGGAATTTCGTATCGACTTGGTACCCGGAACCGCGCCATTGGCTAAAGCTCCGTATCGTTTAGCGCCCGCTGAATTGAAAGAGTTGATGACGCAATTACAAGAGCTTCTTGATAAAGGTTTCATTAGGCCTAGCTCTTCCCCTTGGGGAGCTCCAATCTTATTTGTGAAGAAAAAAGATGGCTCCATGAGAATGTGTATTGACTACCGTGATCTCAACAAAGTGACTATCAAGAACTGGTATCCTCTACCTCGTATTGATGATTTATTCGATCAATTGCAAGGTGCGGGTTACTTTTCAAAAATTGATCTTCGGTCGGGTTATCATCAATTGAAGGTAAAAGATGAAGACGTAGAGAAGACGGCCTTTCGAACAAGATATGGGCATTTTGAGTTTCTTGTAATGCCTTTCGGGCTAACTAACGCACCCACAGCTTTCATGGATCTCATGAATCGGGTGTGTAAACCGTTCCTTGACAAGTTTGTGATTGTGTTTATTGATGACATCCTCATTTACTCAAAGTCGGAGGCAGAGCATAAAGAACATTTGAAGATGGTACTCGAAACTCTAAAAAGAGAAAAGTTGTATGCAAAGTTTTCAAAGTGCGAGTTTTGGATCGGGGAAGTCCAATTTCTTGGGCACGTAGTGAATAAAGATGGAATTAAAGTGGACCCGGCAAAGATTGAAGCGGTAATGAATTGGGAGAAACCGAAGAATCCAACCGAAATAAGAAGCTTTCTTGGATTGGCGGGATATTATAGACGGTTTATAGAAGGGTTTTCCAAGATTGCATGTCCGTTGACTTCGTTGACCAAGAAGAATGAGAAGTTTGTATGGACCGACAAACAAGAAGAGGCATTCGAGTTGTTGAAGAAGAAGTTGTGTGAAGCTCCTATTCTGTCCCTTCCGGAGGGCACTGAGGATTTTGCGGTTTACAGTGACGCGTCGGGTTTGGGAATTGGATGTGTTCTCACCCAAAGAGGAAAGGTTATTGCTTATGCGTCACGTCAGTTAAAAGAGCACGAGTTGAATTATCCCACTCATGATAAGGAGTTGGCGGTCGTGATTCATGCATTGAAGATTTGGAGGCATTATCTTTATGGCACTCAATGCAAACTCTTCACGGATCATCAAAGTTTGCAATATTTATTTAGTCAAAAGGACTTGAACACGAGGCAAAGGCGGTGGATTGAAGTGTTCAAGGATTATGATTGTGAAATCCTTTATCATCCGGGTAAAGCGAACATTGTGGCGGATGCTTTGAGTAGAAAAGAAATTAGTGAGAAAAGAAGAGTTAAAACATTTAGAATTGAAGTGGCATCCACACTAGTTGACATGTTGAAGAGTGTTCAAGAAAAAGCTCAAGAAGAGGGTAACATTAAAGAAGAAAGACTTGGCAAGTCGGTGATTTTTGAGGAAAATTCTCACGGGTTGAAAACATTTCAAAGTCGTGTTTGGGTACCATTGTATGGTGGAAAAAGAGAATTAATTCTTGATGAGGCTCATAAGACCAAATATTCCATTCATCCCGGGTGTACAAAAATGTATATGGATTTGAAGCCTTTGTATTGGTGGCCGACCATGAAAGTGGATATTGCAAAGTATGTCAACAAGTGTTTAACGTGTTCTTTGGTGAAAACCGAGCATCAAATACCCTATGGGGATCTCGAGCCGTTGGAGGTCCCGGAATGGAAGTGGGAAAAGATTACCATGGATTTTGTTACCAAATTACCACGAACAAGAAGTGGTCATGATATGATTTGGGTCATTGTGGACCGGTTGACTAAAAGTGCATTATTTCTTGCGGCAAGAGAAACATGGCCTGTTGATAAGTTTGCGGAACTATATGGGGATGAAGTCATTCGGAGGCACGGGGTGCCATTATCCATTGTGTCGGATCGGGACAGTCGGTTTACATCACATTTTTGGAAAAGCATGCAAGAGGTATTGGGAACCAAGTTATGTTTGAGTACGGCTTATCATCCTCAAACCGATGGGCAAAGTGAGAGGACGATTCAAACGCTTGAAGATATGCTACGTGCGTGTGTGTTAGATTTTGGAGGAAGTTGGGATAGACACCTTCCTTTGATTGAGTTTTCTTACAACAATAGTTACCATTCAACCATAAAGATGGCCCCGTATGAAGCTTTGTATGGAAGAAAATGTAGATCACCCTCTTGTTGGTTACAAGCGGGAGAAAAAGTTTTGGTGGGGCCTAGTTTGATTCAAGAAACCGCGGAAAAGGTGGAGATAATTAGGGAACGGATGAAGGCGGCCCAAAGTAGACAAAAGAGTTATGCCAATTTGAAGAATCGACCCATGACATTTTAAGTGGGAGATCATGTTTTACTCAAGGTGTCACCTTGGAGAGGTATAATACGTTTTGGGAAAAGAGGAAAGCTTAATCCAAGGTATATTAGACCGTTGAATGTGTTGGAGAAGATTGGGAAACAAGCTTATAGACTTGAGTTGCCACCGGAGCTGTATGGAATTCACAATGTTTTCCACGTGTGCTATCTTAGGAAGTGGCTTGGGGATAAGGTCGACTTCCTACCTTTAGAGGAAATTCGGGTGGATGAAAACAAAAGACTCATAGAAGAACCGGAGGAGATTTTGGATAGAAATGTTAAAAAGCTAAGGAAAAAGATGATCGAGCTGGTCCTTGTCAAATGGAAACATTCGTCGGGAGCAAACCTCACGTGGGAGACGGATGAGGAAATGCGGAAGAGATATCCACATCTCTTTGGAGAAGCCGAGATTCCGAGGACGGAATCTTCTTAAGGGGAAGGTAATTTTAACATCCTCTATCTAGGGTAAATAATTTAATGAATAAAATAATGAATTAAGTAATTATAATAATTGAACTATATTAAATTTAATTAAGAAGTATATTTTGAAGAAGTATTTTGTCCATAATAACTCAATAGGGGTAAAAAGGGAATTTACCACATTTAAATTCTAGAATAAGGACCTAAGTGTAAAACTGGAACTCTTTAGAAGTAGAGAGGGGCCTCATTTGCAAATAAGAGAGAATTGGTGAGCTGGAAGGACCACTTTGCAATTAAGGGAAAATTGAACCTTTAGTTGGAGGAAACCCCATTTCCTTCTCATTTGGACGATTTTAGAGGAAAGGAGTGAGAGAGAGGGCGATTTCAAGAGGTTTTCTGGAAGAGGAGCACATTTCCAACTAGATCTAAGAAGTTATCTTCACCCAATTGAAGATCCAAGGTAAGAAATCAACTCTCCATGTTGAAAAACCCAATATTGGGGTAGATTTGAGTTTAAATTTCGAGTTCTATGTTGGGGGAGATGAAGTCCATGATCCCAAGAATGTAAATCACGAATTCAAGTGACCATTCTTCTACAATTTGATTGTTATATGCTTGGAGAACAATTGGGATGCTGGTTGATTCATTTGGAACCCTAATTTTTGGGGAAAAACTCATCATATGGTAAAACCTTGATGATTGGATCAACTCTTATCTTCAAAATGTTCTATGAAAAGCTTAAGTAGATTCCTAATGATTTCAAGTTATTGGAGGAAGGATTTCATTATTGATTTGTCATTTGATTGGGTTGAATTGGATACTCCTTGGATCTAAGATCATGAAGTAAACTTGAAATGATAACATGGATTTGATTCAATGGAGATGATATTGGATGGTTAGAAAGGGTGTAATGATGTATTATTTTGAGTTAGAATAATGTTATTTCAATGGTTATGAGTTTGGAGAAGTGTTGGACCTTGATTTGGGTGAAAAGGAGTGAAAATGACCAAAAATCGGGGCTGCAGCAGGTCTACACGACCCGTGCAAGGCCACACGACCCGTGTAGGGGGTCTGGAGGCCACGGGTTGGATTTCCTGCATTGCTACACGACCCGTGTAGCTCTGTTTGGCTAATTTTTCAGTTTTTAGACCTTAAGCTTTATGGTTTGGGCCTTGGGTTCTAAGGTTCAAGCCCACTATTATACAATGTATAACTAATATATTACCCTTATTTAGTAAAGCTTAATTAGTCCTAGAACCATTTGTAATGAGGATAATTATTGTTTTATAAGAGGAGATTAATTGAAGTGGAAGCAAGAAGATAACATTCTTTTGGAACCAAGGAAAGGTGAGTTACCGGGAGTACACATCCCTCTTTTAACTTTGTATGTTTTATCTCATTCCATGCATACTTTTATGTGCTAATTGTTGCATAAATCTATGTGTTCATGGCATTCAAAGAGTTATTTCAAAGATGTTTTTACAAAGGAAATAATACTATAGTTTTGAAAGATGTTTTGAATCATTCCTCCATGCATTTCATATAGGAGGGGTGGACCGTGTGAACCTTTTGACAAAGATGAAATGATTGTCCCGGATTTAGGGAAATCACGGGTTAATACCCAAATGAGTTGTTGTCCCGGATTTAGGGAAACCGTTTCCGACAATAGGAAACCGCATGAGGGATTTGCTAACCCTCATGGGACTAGTGTGGTGGCCACTAGTTCTAGTTTAGCCTATACGGGGATCGGATGACATGCTCCGTGCGTGTTATTCGTGAACTTAGGTAGGTGCCACTGTGGCGAGTTGGACTGCTAAGAGATTGACATGGGTTGGAATAGTTGCATTCATGCATCATACTACATACCATAACTATCCATTTGAGTAAGCTATCAAAATGTTTTAATAAGTTTAAATATGAATAAAATCAGTATTTTTGGAGACTATCTCGAGTGCTAAGGATTTTCCTTTCACACATAGCAAGATAATCTCGGGTAACTCACTAGGCATTTCCATTGCCTAACTGTTTTGATGTGTACTCAGCTTAAGGCTAGGAGTTTAAGGCGAGGCGGGAATTCTAGAAGACCACGGGATGTGTGGCCATTTAAACCTTGTTTTTGTACTTGAATTATGATACCTCCTCACTATACATTATTAAACAACCTTTTGATGTTTTTGGGACCTAATTTCCGCGATGATGAAACTTCTTTTTGAATTAATGAAGTTATTTTAGAGAACAAATGTTTTAATTATTAAACCCTAGCGAGGGGTGTCACAATATATATATATATATATATATATATATATATATATATATATAAAGAGAGAGAGAGTGTGAGAGTGAGAGAGAGTTATGATTAAATAATAATGATAATTATTGTGTGATTGTAAGACCATATTTGGACCATTGGAATGGAAAAAGAAGTGTCTATGATAATGGTGACATTTTTGTAAATAAGTTGAAAGAATATAAAATAAACTGAAAAAGTAGGGAAAAATGGTATAAATGTCATTAACTGGAACCTATAAATTAAGAAAAGATTATGTTTTAAATAACAATACCTACGATCACGGGAACACGATCCTATTCTCAGTTATCAATCATATACACATATTCTTGGTTCAAATCGATTAGAGCGACCGAGAAATTCTTGTAGTTTTCTGTGTTACAGATGAATTCTCTGAGAATTCATGAAATGCAGTTTGATATGAAGTATTTTTGGAGAATGGTATGTTTGTAACAGAGTTATATAAGAGCATTTCTTGTAGAATGGTTGACTAGGTACATTGATGTGCGTGTTATCGTAAGGAAATAACAACACCCTCATTTCATTGATCCATTCTAAAAGAATATGTGTGTTATTCAAGGAAATATCAACCCCTCTATTCTATTCATAAAGAATATGCATATTACAACAATGAAATAACCATCCCTGAATTTCATTCTTAGAGAATACATACATTATAACAATGAAAACGAACCCCTCTGTATGAAACACTTACCTAACATTCTCTATGAATACAAACAAATGTTCAAACAAACAAAAATTCTATAAGAATGTATATTTTTCTGTAAGAATACGCAAAAGCATCATCTACCCAGAAGAATTCCACTGTAGCTTTTTGAAGAAACCACAATTGGTAAATTAGTGCAAAAAAACCATTAAGGTCCGTCTTCGCCAATACCGTCGGAGATCGGTTTTGTGTGTGCGTGTTTAAGATCGTGTTCCAGTACCAACAACGGGAGAGAAGAGACATTGAGTGAGAAACTGATACGCGATAGAGAGACAGACGAGCAGAAACAGACGTATAGCAGCGAAATTGCTGCTGTCAGTGATCGATCAAGGCCACCGGAGGCGGCAAAGCCGCTGACCATCGGCGATGGTTCTACCGTCTGAGGAAGATGACGATTCGGAGGTCCGAGAGGCAGAGGCGGAGTTTAGTATCCGGTGAACCACAGTGACATGTTAATAGGGATTTCTAGGTTTCATTCCTTAATTGTAGCCTTTTACTTTGGGTAATTCAATTAATTAATTAATATAAATTATAATTATGTTATATAAATAACTAATTTACCCCTAGATGTTGATTGATCCAGAATTGGTCCTACAATCACACAATACTTGCTGTTTACATTTGAACACACACACATACACACACACACACATATATATATATATATATATATATATATATATATATATATATATATATATATATATATATATATATATATATATATATATATATATATATATATATATATATATATATATATATATATATATATATATATATATATATATATATATATATGGAATAAAATGAGAATGTTTATAAGGTTGAGAACGTGAGAACAAATCTCATTCGTTTAAATTGTCAGATCTAATGCTAGGATCAATGTGCAATATATGTCAATTATAAAACTAATTGAACCAACTTGTAAATTTAGAAAATATAAGGGAATTGCAATTTGTGTATTCCATAAAATTAGCCTATTAAATATGACATTGATTGAAATTCATAATGTCTCTCTACTGCTACTGCTACTGCTACTGCTACTGCTACTGGAGGTGCACAAAAAAACCCGAAAAAAACCGGAACCGATTTTCTAATAACCGGGTTTCTAATAACCGGTTTTTTAATAACCGGTTTTATAATAACCGGTTTTCTATCTCAAACCGAACCGGTTTTTTATCCCGGTTTTTCTTCTGATTAACCGAACCAAATCGGTTTAAAAATCGAAAAAAACCGGTCAAAAACTAAAATTCCTCTCCAAAAAAACCGGCCAAAACCGGACCGGTTATAACCAAAACCGGTTGGACCCAAACCGGTTTTTGAAAAAACCAGTTATAAAAAAACTGGAACCGGTTTTTAACCGGCTTTTGTGCACCTCTAACTGCGACTGCGACTGCCACTGCCGCTGCCGCTGCCGCTGCCGCTGCCGCTGCCGCTGCCGCTGCCTCTCTCTCTCTCTATCTCTCTCTCTCTTAAACTTATGAGACTAATTAAAAGAAACATAAACGCTAAATCAATTTGTATACCCCTCAAAACCATACAAACTCTCTACTTTCCCCTCTTTTATCTCAAAATACACCTTGATTGTGGTTCTTCTCTCTCACTCCTCAATTTTGGGGTTTTATCGTTGCATGTAACATCCGTGTTTTGGGCCTAGGAGTTTCGGGCTTAAACCGACAAATAAAACTTAATTTGTAAATAAATAAATAAATGAATAAATAAATTTAATATTTTGTTATATTTTATATTGTGAATAAATGAGCCAAATATAATTTTAAAATCTATTTGTAACCAAATGTGATAAATTTTGTCATAAGGACTAAAAGTGTCAATTTGGCCAAACTTACTCTAAGTAAATTTGACTAGTAATAGATTATAAAATTAGATGATATATTAAAAGAATTGAGGTGGAGTTTAAATTAGGTCTAATAATTCTTTGATTTTTATTAAGGATCTAAATTGTGAAGAATTTTAGTGTAAGGGACCATTTGTGCCAAATTAGGAAACTAAGGTCTAGTGTTGACCTAGACTATGACTCAATTGAAATAAATAATTGTATTCGAGGCATAAGTGTGAATTTAGAGACTTCTAGCTAGAATAATGGACTTTATGGGTGTTTGGTGAAGGAAGACCAAACTCTAGGGACCCTTCTTGCCAAGTCTTGAAGTATGTAAGGTTTTGATGAGGATCTTCCCCATTTCAGCTCATATTCACGAAATTAGAGAGAGGAAGAGAGGAGAATGGCGATTTCCATGGATTCCAAGAGGATTAGAAGCTTGTTCTTGAAGATTGATCATATACTTGGAGTTCCTAGTCAATCAAAGGTATAGACCCTTCCTCTTCTAGCTTGCAAACCCGTTTTTGGGGTGGGTTTTATGTTAAATCCGAAAATAGGAATTAGGGGAGGAAATCCTAGGATCCCAAAGTGTTAGTTTATGATTCTAGTTCATGTTTTGATCAACATCCAATCCATGGATGCTCTAGATCTAATTATTTGATTGATTTGGGTGTTATAAACCCTAGAATTTGGGGATTTGATGAATAGAGGAGGAATATTGAAATTGATGGATAATTATGGTGGTCTTGGATGAGGGGATTTATTTCTAATGATTCCCTAAGGATTCCAACCTTTGATTTGTAGTCATAAACCTTGAATCACTAGAAAATGGGAATTGGGTGTTGAAATGGGTTTTATTCATGGAATTGATGAATGGATCTTTTGGGTTTAATGGATGAATGAAATATTGCTTCAAAATGGATGTATAAGTGGAGTGAGGATCATTTCCTAATGATTCCATGGAATGGAAGAAGGAATCTCCATTTGTAATCACCAATTGTAGGAATGTAATTGGATATTCCATGGTTTAAGCTTATGGAGTGAAGTTGTGATCATGGCATGTAATGGATTCATTTTAAATGATTTTGAATGATTAAATTGAGTCTAATGATGTATTAAATTGGATTAGAATAATGTCCTTTTGATGTTTAAGAGTTTAGAAAAGTGTTGGACTTTGAGTTGGGTGAAAAGGACCAAAAGTCGGAACTCCTATACACGGAACACGGCCCGTGTCAGGAGGAACACGGCCCGTGTCAGCATATCTGAGACCTTCTGGTTGGTTAACACGGCCCGGGTTATACCTAACACGGCCCGTGTCAGGATCTGTCCAATTTTGGGTACTTTTTGGGTTTTGAGCTTTATTTTTATTTATTTATTTATTTATTTTTTTAGAGCTTGGCAATTTGGTTTCACCTAAGGGTAAGAGCCCCGCAACCCAGGGCGGTTGGCAATTACCTATGGTGCAAAGGCCACTTCCCCTTAAAGCCTCACCTCTAGGGAAAATCCCCCACATGGGAGTTGGCAGGAGTCGAACTCCAAACCTTCCCACCACGCGGGTATATAACCCAGCGCCTTAGCCTAGTTGAACTGGACGTCATTGGCGGGTTTTGAGCTTTATGGTTTGGGCTTTGGGTCCTCGTTTTAATGCCAAACTTTGGGGATGTTTAAACTAACATTTTCCTTATATTAGAGGGTCAAGGACTTCATTTTGGATGCTGGATGATTGTCCCTTCTTGGTTCTAAAGAAGTCATTATAGTGTGACATTTAGAGGAAACGAGTACGATACCTTCCGTTCTTGTATTGTGGGAAGGAGATATATTGTAATGACTTGAAGGTGATACTAAGGGCTTGAGCTAGCTCTCAACTAAGAGGATTTGATGGATGAGATGATGTCTAAGAGCGCCTTCAAATGCATCAAACCCGTGTGTGGAGTTAGTGTTGACTCGTCAGTTGACCTAGGGTGAGTTTACCGGGAGTACACATCCCTCCAACTATCTTTTGTGTGTGTGGTCAATTACTTTTCATGCACGATATTATGTGCAATGTGTTATATGACTACTACTTGTGCATTGCATGAAAATGAGTTTTCTAAAGATGTTTTCAAATAAAGATGATGATTATGTTTTTAAAGATGTTTTGAGCATCCTATTTGTGCATTGCATTGCATATAGGATGGGATTGACCGAGTGAACCTTATGATGACCTTAAAGATGTTTAAAGATGATGGGCTAAAATAGCCACCTTGATGATGATTATTCCATATAGAGGGTTAAGATGGGCCCTCAACAATGTTTATGGAATTGTTCCCGACAATAGGGGACCGCATGAAGAGTTGCTTACCCTCATGGGACTAGTGTGATGGCCACTAGTTCTAGTTTAACCTATACGGGGATCGAGTGATATGCTTCGTGCATGTCATTTGTGAACTTAGGTAGGTGCCATTGAGGTGAGTTGGACTTTATGAGATGGACGTGGGTTTGTGTCACACCCCAAAACCACGTTGGCGGAAACGTTCGGGGATGGATGACTGATTGAAGTATCACAACCATGGATATATGAACAGTATATAAACAACCAAACAAGAATTGATATTGAATTGATACATAGTTTTACAAAATGATTGATTCTCACCAATTACAACATGAAATGAAAATAAACAAACGTAGTATTAAACTTCCATTTGTTCAAGACCGCTGGCTAGCGGCCTAAATGATTTCCTGAAAATACAAGTAGTTTTAAAGAGTGTCAACAATAAAGTTGGTGAGTTCATGAGTTTGAAACATTTTGATTTTGAAGTTTATTTGCTTTTGAAGTCTGTGAAACAGTGATGTCGAAATAACTTATTTTAAATAAGATGATTTTGAAATAATTGATTATAAATCAAGTTGGAATGATAACATGAAATATGAGTATGATTTATATGAGATAGAGATAAATGAATAAATTTTAGTCTTTTGGATAATTGATAAATGGTAAACATAACAAATAGTCCTCACCCTTTTCGTATATATACATATACATATAAAGGATGGAGCATCTAATCAACATATACACTTAACCAAGTGCGATCAATCACCTTAGCGTCCCAAGGCGGGGTGGTCAACCCAATAGCGCTATTATTGTCCATAACGTACCTCAAGAATACGGGCATAGTTATGGAGATTAGACTAAAAATGATAATGCACTACAAATACATGTAGCGTAAACAAATGATGATTATCCAAATAATGATTCTCCATAACGTACCTCAAGAATACGGGCATAGTCATGGAGATTTAGACTAAAATGATAATGCACTACAAATACATGTAGCATAAATAAACAAATACTGAATCATGTATAAATGTTTCCAATGTCTATCAATAATGATAAAATGAGTAAGTGATTTCGGAAATCTATGAGAAACACACGATGTTCCAAAAATGTTTAAAATAGATATAATGTAGGGAGATCACTCCCTAAATGATTTAAATGATATAGAAGGGTATTAAATATAATACACCGTTCTATTCACGATACTGTAAACGAACCATGATTGAACCAACTAGTCTCAAAATGGTCAAGATTTCATGTCGAGAAATAAAAGAATGTGGTGTATAAAATAAT
Source organism: Cichorium intybus (assembly GCA_023525715.1). Lineage (NCBI taxonomy): Eukaryota > Viridiplantae > Streptophyta > Magnoliopsida > Asterales > Asteraceae > Cichorium > Cichorium intybus. The sequence goes on along the minus strand of CM042016.1, from coordinate 52,090,047 downwards.
TGCAAGTGTTTAAAATACTGATTAAACAATGTATAAATAATTGTGTATAAAATAATTGTGAGAGTTGAAATAATGATTTAACAATGTATAAATGATTAAGTATAAAATAATAAAGAGTGCTAAAATAATGATTTAACCATGTATAAACATTTGGAATCTTGAAACCATTTAAATAATGTATATTTGTTGAAAAATCGAGGAAATTGGTAACTTTGAAATAATGGAAAAATATCTGATGAGTCTTTGAAACTACGTTGTTTAATAAATCATTGAAAAGACGAAAACGTTTAATAAGTCTTGAAAAATACTAGAGCGTTCAATAAAACTTTGAAAATGCTAAAACATTTAATAAAGTTGAGAAAAATACTGAAGCTGGTAACTGACCGGTATGAGTATGAGTTTAACTGTTTTGAGACTAGTGTTCATGATTGGTTGTTTAAGTTATCGTGTTTCCTTGTATTCCTCCCCTAAAAATGTTAAAATAGTTAAAAATGGGGATATGAACTCACCTCGAAGGTGTAGGGATCCTTTGATGAAGATGTACTAGAATACCCTATTGGCTTTCGGCTTGAAACCTAAGAATGACGAGGTTTATCGAGTTACTAGACGAATCTCGGGAAATTCGGGAGTGATTACACAAAGGTATGACGTGAAAATGGTTCCTGAATGAAGTCCTCAGCTCAAAATACGAAGAAATCGGGCTTTGGTGAAAGTTCAGAGACTAAATTTGCAAAATAATTGTTTAGGGACCAAATTTGCAAAATAATTGTTTAGGACCAAAATTGTAAAACTATTTTACCCAGGGGTAAAAATGTAACTTTGACCAAAGTTCAGGGGGTCAAAGTGTAATATTTTTAGGACTGAAAATGTAATGATTTTTGGGCCAGGGGTCAAATTGTAAATTTGACCAAACTTCAGGGTCTAGATGGTAACTGTGAATAGTACCCGGACATCGGCTAAAGTTGGCTCGGACACCGGCTCGAGTTTCATCGGTGAAACTCATTGGCGCATTTCGTCGAACAGGTGGTGGGCATCGGCGACGACCAGGTGTTCCTCGGACACCGACTCGGACACGATCTCGGACGCGGCACGCCCCTTCCTCGGCAACGACTCACTTTTCACCGGTGAGATTCCAGGCGCGGCTCGACGAGGCATATCGTCGAGCACCTGGTGCGCGTGACGAAATCCAGAACTTCAAATCCAATTTCCCGTTGATTCCGACCACCAAATCAGGTGAGGTTTTTTCCTATGTGTTCGAAATCACGAGGAGAACAAAACTCAAGCATTAATTTCAGAAAAATTCGCAGATCAAGAGAGTGTGGTGCGTAAACTTACTGTGGCGGCTGTTTTGGCGGTGGTAGTGTTTTCCGGCGACATTTTGGAAAAACAAATTGCTGAGGGTTGATCACGAGGACGAGATGAACGCGATGGTGTTCTCGGATTTCGATTTGGAGACTTTTCATTTTTCCGGCGGCGGTCGGCGGTGTCGGTACGGCGGCGGTTTGAGAGAGAACTGGTTAATATTTTGCTGAATAATTGATTTTTGAGAAACCATATGGATGAAAACTAGTTTTTTTTATTGAGATCCTCACGAGAAATTCCCCAGCGTTGGCTATCGTTGCTTAACGTTTTCGGTTATAGTCTTCACGGTATTTTGAGCGTACAAAATGCGAGTATCATGAAAATAATTTCTCGTTTATGAAATCTTCCCGATAAAGGGAATCTAACGAGTCCAAAAATCACCTCGTTTGGAGTTACGAAACTCCCGATATGATTAAATGAAGGTATAAAATTGTGTCCGAAATTGATTTGACGCAGAATCTGAAACTGAAAATTGTATATTTTGCATACGAACTCCGATTTGGATGATCTAGATATCCACGCGTTCATATTAACGACTACATCGCTTTTTAAGTATTATTTATGCTCAAATAATACTCGAATGATTTTCCGGATTTCTTATTCGCTGTCAATATTGGACACTATTTGGATTTTTCTGAAAATTGTCTGATAAGCGTATAAATTGTACTGATAGCTTTTGGGGACCCACTAGAATAGTGTTGACTTTAAATATCGACCATAAGGTTTGACTTTGACTATAGTTGACTCGGTTGACTTTCGTTGACCGAATTTGACGGTTGTCACATCATCTCCCCCTTAAAAGGAATTTCGTCCCGAAATTGTTTCAAAGTATCTCATACTTGGGACTTAGGGAAAGAGATGTGGACATTTCTGTTTCGTCTGATTCTCGCGTTTCCAAGTAATTTACGGTCTACGTTTGGCTTCCCAATGCACCTTTACTATAGGAATGCGGCTTTGATTTGTGTTCTTGACTTCTCGGTCGATGATCTCAACTGACATCTCAAAGAATTTAAGACTCCTGTTGAGTTCAATCTTATCCAAACGGAAATACCGAGGGTCTTGTCAAATAAAGACTTATTCAAGTTTAGAATTTGAAAGGTGGGATAACGTTATCGAGCTCTTGCGGAAAACATAGCCGGTAAGCCATAAGACCTATCCTTGTTAGGATCTCAAATGGTCCTATGTAACGGGGATTAAACTTTCCTCGTTTACCGGAGCATATCAATTCTTTCCAAGGTGAGACTTTCAGCACGACTCGATCTCTAACCTGGCATTCTAATGGCTTGCGTCCAAAAAGGGCCTCGAACAGGGCAGCCTTTATGTTCGCATGATAACTGTTGTTGTATGAGAATTCGATGAGTGGCAAGTGGATAACCCACGCTCTGCCAAATTCATTCACCCAAGTGCGCAACATGACCTCTAGGGTTTGTATTGTTCTTACACTATGCCCGTCTGTCTGTGGAAGTTAAGATGCACTTAATTCCAGACGGGTTTCCAAGAACCTTTGCAACGATTGTCAAAATTGTAATGTGAATCTGACGTCTCCATCAGAAATAATGGATATTGGCACACCGTGAAATTGAACAATCTCTTTTTATCTGTCTCTTTGATCGTCAGGAAGTGTGAGGACTTTGTCAAATGATTCACAATTACCCCAAATGGCGCTATAGCTACCACTCGTCTTGGGTAATCTGGTTATGAAGTCCATGGAAATCTGTTTCCACTTCCATTATGGTATTTCTGGTTGTTGAATTAGACTTGATGGGTTTTGGTATTCTACCTTCACCCTTGGCGCAAGTCATAAACTTACCCATGAATGTGCTAATCTCTGCTTTCGTGTTCGACTACTAGCACATTTTTACAGAGTCTACCTGGATTCCCTCAATGTAAAGGGAAAAAAGTCAACTTTGTAGAAAACGTTGAGTCCAACAACATAGAGCGAGACTACATGGAGTTCAACGATGTTGAACTTATCAAGCTCTTTGCTAACGACTTATGAAATGACATGAAATATCATGGAGTTCTAAGGATAAGAATCCTCAAAAGAAAATGAAGTAGAAATGCACTTGATCATGAAGATAATGTTTTCTGAGAAATACAAAATGTCAATAGTTCTCTTGAAGTGGAAATAAATGATATCAATGAAGAGATGGCAATCAGTTATGGTCATACCAAATAATATGTACCCAAAATGAAACTGAATAATGGAGATAAAATAAAATGAAATGTTTTCGTATGCGGTTGTATGTGATACCATAAATGATGATCATGAACTACAGGGTGTCATTGATTGTCAAAGAAGACATGATTTGGATAAATGGAAAGAAACTATGAAAGATGATTTGTAAGATACAAAGCAAGGTTTGTGACTCCAGGTTTTGCCCAAAGACCTGGAATTAATCATGAGATAACATATTCTCCAGTTATGGATGTCGTTACAGCTCACTTATATGGATCACTTGATTCCGATATTTAGGTGAAGATCCCCAAAGGATTTTGAATGCTCGAAGCATTAAGTAAAAGGTTGAAAGAAATGTATTCTGTCAGACTACAAAGGTCTTTGTATGCGTTAAAACAATCTGAATGTATGTGATATAATCGTCGAAGCGATTATTTGATAACCAACGGTTATAAAAATGATATTAATTGTTCATGTGTACTTATAAATAAAACAATATCGGAATCTGTGATCATAGCTGTATATGTTGATGATCTGAACATCATTGGAACAAATAAAGAATCCTTGAAATGATTGAGCTTTTGGAGAAAAAAATTGAAATGAAAGATCTTGGAAAAATCGAGTATTGTTTTGGGCTTACAGATCGAACATCTGTCTAATGGAATACTGGTGCATCAATTGAATTATACGGAGAAAAATCTTGTCAACTACGTGCGCTAAGAGGGCGCAGTAGTTCTTGGATAATTATTTCTGAGCCTTAATACCTGAGACACTTTGCGGTTTCTTGCTTTGCTTTTTGCCATGAATTATGATAGTGTCGTCGGTCAGGTTCAGTCGAATTGCCTTCTCGTTTCTCGATAGCTCCATGATCACTCGCAAGTATTGGCCATACTCCATTTTTGCTTCGTGACTAAATCAGAATGCTGTTGATGAAAATATCATGAGTGCAACCATATAAGATTGGCACATGCGGTTCATGAGGCCCATGAATATTGCAGGAGCATTTGTTAGGCCAAAGGGCATTAGCACAACTCGTGGTGACCATAGCTTTCGGAACGGCGTATTGAGCATGTCTTGATCTTTTCAACCCAACTAGGTATCATGATCACCCTTCCATCCACGCGGGATGTCATGGGCTTGTAGGCAGAGGGATCCTTGTAGGTACGTGGTCAGTGATGACTCCAATAGGTAACGACGTTCGAAGTATCGGAACTGCTTCCCAGATTGGGTTCCTTGTTGTCACAATGCTTGCCACTCGTGCTTCATCAAGAGCTTCTGTAACAGGAGCATCCATCTGAGCAGGAGGTGGCTAGGGTGGTGCTCTTCGAGCACTTAAAACTGTCGTTATTAGAATACGTGACGAGGGTTGCGCTGCGGTGTTGTTATTCCTCGTACTCTGTTGCGTCGTCATGATCTTTGACCTAAAAGGTCACGGAGGTAGGTAGGTAAAGGAAATTGTCATTGGCATTACGAAGGCACTATACGAGTAATCCTAAAGCACTGATAATATAGTCGCAATAGACGAAGAGGTATGATAATTTATAACTCAACAACCGACCAGATTACGAAGGTACACATAGTATGAAACAAGATAGGCTTTCGAGTGCAATGTCCTGCCTTTAAGCAATAATCAAACAAGAACATGCCGAAAGGCTAGAGTATTGCATTCTCAGACTATATCGCCTCTATATATACCCAAGCTTTCAAGTCGTTCGTCAAGTGTATGAGAAAAGTACTACGTATACCAGCCGATGTACTCCGAAGAAGTCGATCACTACTACTAACACACCTACGTTTTCCTAAAACTATACGGACAATAATATTACCTAAGCACATAAAATGAAAAGAAATAAGCCTTCGGACACAATTCCCTGACTTTAGGCAACAAATAAACAAGAGCATGCCACAAGACTGGGATGACTGCATTCGCTGACTATTCCATCTCCATACATGTTTAAACTTTCAAATCACTTATTAAATGGAACTGTTTTAAATTGCACTCAACGCTTAAACCATGGTCTACGATAGTCAATCCTTAACCGATAAAGCTGATCAGACTTTTCCTGGTAAAGGTTTGACATCGTACATCCTTAGTTTACTCGTGAGTTCAATTTAGTATAAACACTCAAATTACGTTGTGATACTTGTGATAACCGATGTGTATGAATACTTTTTTTTTAAGGAATACGCTAAGTATTCAAAAAGTAATTGGATGGTTACTAAACCAGAGTGTTAGCCCTTGACGGTTTATAGTTGTATTAATTCTTCATGGAAGAATATACTTAGTTCTCTATAAACCTAGGCTCTGATACCATTCTGTCACACCCCAAAACCACGTTGGCGGAAACGTTCGGGGATGGATGACTGATTGAAGTATCACAACCATGGATATATGAACAGTATATAAACAACCAAACAAGAATTGATATTGAATTGATACATAGTTTTACAAAATGATTGATTCTCACCAATTACAACATGAAATGAAAATAAACAAACGTAGTATTAAACTTCCATTTGTTCAAGACCGCTGGCTAGCGGCCTAAATGATTTCCTGAAAATACAAGTAGTTTTAAAGAGTGTCAACAATAAAGTTGGTGAGTTCATGAGTTTGAAACATTTTGATTTTGAAGTTTATTTGCTTTTGAAGTCTGTGAAACAGTGATGTCGAAATAACTGATTTTAAATAAGATGATTTTGAAATAATTGATTATAAATCAAGTTGGAATGATAACATGAAATATGAGTATGATTTATATGAGATAGAGATAAATGAATAAATTTTAGTCTTTTGGATAATTGATAAATGGTAAACATAACAAATAGTCCTCACCCTTTTCGTATATATACATATACATATAAAGGATGGAGCATCTAATCAACATATACACTTAACCAAGTGCGATCAATCACCTTAGCGTCCCAAGGCGGGGTGGTCAACCCAATAGCGCTATTATTGTCCATAACGTACCTCAAGAATACGGGCATAGTTATGGAGATTAGACTAAAAATGATAATGCACTACAAATACATGTAGCGTAAACAAATGATGATTATCCAAATAATGATTCTCCATAACGTACCTCAAGAATACGGGCATAGTCATGGAGATTTAGACTAAAATGATAATGCACTACAAATACATGTAGCATAAATAAACAAATATTGAATCATGTATAAATGTTTCCAATGTCTATCAATAATGATAAAATGAGTAAGTGATTTCGGAAATCTATGAGAAACACACGATGTTCCAAAAATGTTTAAAATAGATATAATGTAGGGAGATCACTCCCTAAATGATTTAAATGATATAGAAGGGTATTAAATATAATACACCGTTCTATTCACGATACTGTAAACGAACCATGATTGAACCAACTAGTCTCAAAATGGTCAAGATTTCATGTCGAGAAATAAAAGAATGTGGTGTATAAAATAATTGCAAGTGTTTAAAATACTGATTAAACAATGTATAAATAATTGTGTATAAAATAATTGTGAGAGTTGAAATAATGATTTAACAATGTATAAATGATTAAGTATAAAATAATAAAGAGTGCTAAAATAATGATTTAACCATGTATAAACATTTGGAATCTTGAAACCATTTAAATAATGTATATTTGTTGAAAAATCGAGGAAATTGGTAACTTTGAAATAATGGAAAAATATCTGATGAGTCTTTGAAACTACGTTGTTTAATAAATCATTGAAAAGACGAAAACGTTTAATAAGTCTTGAAAAATACTAGAGCGTTCAATAAAACTTTGAAAATGCTAAAACATTTAATAAAGTTGAGAAAAATACTGAAGCTGGTAACTGACCGGTATGAGTATGAGTTTAACTGTTTTGAGACTAGTGTTCATGATTGGTTGTTTAAGTTATCGTGTTTACTTGTATTCCTCCCCTAAAAATGTTAAATTAGTTAAAAATGGGGATATGAACTCACCTCGAAGGTGTAGGGATCCTTTGATGAAGATGTACTAGAATACCCTATTGGCTTTCGGCTTGAAACCTAAGAATGACGAGGTTTATCGAGTTACTAGACGAATCTCGGGAAATTCGGGAGTGATTACACAAAGGTATGACGTGAAAATGGTTCCTGAATGAAGTCCTCAGCTCAAAATACGAAGAAATCGGGCTTTGGTGAAAGTTCAGAGACTAAATTTGCAAAATAATTGTTTAGGGACCAAATTTGCAAAATAATTGTTTAGGACCAAAATTGTAAAACTATTTTACCCAGGGGGTAAAAATGTAACTTTGACCAAAGTTCAGGGGGTCAAAGTGTAATATTTTTAGGACTGAAAATGTAATGATTTTTGGGCCAGGGGTCAAATTGTAAATTTGACCAAACTTCAGGGTCTAGATGGTAACTGTGAATAGTACCCGGACATCGGCTAAAGTTGGCTCGGACACCGGCTCGAGTTTCATCGGTGAAACTCATTGGCGCATTTCGTCGAACAGGTGGTGGGCATCGGCGACGACCAGGTGTTCCTCGGACACCGACTCGGACACGATCTCGGACGCGGCACGCCCCTTCCTCGGCAACGACTCACTTTTCACCGGTGAGATTCCAGGCGCGGCTCGACGAGGCATATCGTCGAGCACCTGGTGCGCGTGACGAAATCCAGAACTTCAAATCCAATTTCCCGTTGATTCCGACCACCAAATCAGGTGAGGTTTTTTCCTATGTGTTCGAAATCACGAGGAGAACAAAACTCAAGCATTAATTTCAGAAAAATTCGCAGATCAAGAGAGTGTGGTGCGTAAACTTACTGTGGCGGCTGTTTTGGCGGTGGTAGTGTTTTCCGGCGACATTTTGGAAAAACAAATTGCTGAGGGTTGATCACGAGGACGAGATGAACGCGATGGTGTTCTCGGATTTCGATTTGGAGACTTTTCATTTTTCCGGCGGCGGTCGGCGGTGTCGGTACGGCGGCGGTTTGAGAGAGAACTGGTTAATATTTTGCTGAATAATTGATTTTTGAGAAACCATATGGATGAAAACTAGTTTTTTTTATTGAGATCCTCACGAGAAATTCCCCAGCGTTGGCTATCGTTGCTTAACGTTTTCGGTTATAGTCTTCACGGTATTTTGAGCGTACAAAATGCGAGTATCATGAAAATAATTTCTCGTTTATGAAATCTTCCCGATAAAGGGAATCTAACGAGTCCAAAAATCACCTCGTTTGGAGTTACGAAACTCCCGATATGATTAAATGAAGGTATAAAATTGTGTCCGAAATTGATTTGACGCAGAATCCGAAACTGAAAATTGTATATTTTGCATACGAACTCCGATTTGGATGATCTAGATATCCACGCGTTCATATTAACGACTACATCGCTTTTTAAGTATTATTTATGCTCAAATAATACTCGAATGATTTTCCGGATTTCTTATTCGCTGTCAATATTGGACACTATTTGGATTTTTCTGAAAATTGTCTGATAAGCGTATAAATTGTACTGATAGCTTTTGGGGACCCACTAGAATAGTGTTGACTTTAAATATCGACCATAAGGTTTGACTTTGACTATAGTTGACTCGGTTGACTTTCGTTGACCGAATTTGACGGTTGTCACAGTTTGGGATAGTTGCATCATGCATAGCATTTGCATATCATAACTATCTATTTTGAGTAAACCTTTATGATGTTTTAAATAACTTTTGAAGTGTGTGTTAAAACTATTTTTGGGGGTTTGTCCCGAGTGTGGTAGTTCACTACTCACTCAAAATGGGTCAACCTCGGGTAAACTCACTAGGCATTTCAATTGCCTAACTTATTTTGATGTGTACTCAGGTTGGGGTGTTTAGATGACTTAGAAAAGCGGGATGTTTAGAAGGCCACGGTTTCTGTGGTATTACTTAAACTGTGTAATGGTATTTGAATTGTTACAACCTCGCTATTTTATAAATCTAAATGTTTTATCTAAATGGGACCAAATGATGTTTTCCGCAATTTAACTTCTCATTAAACCCCATGCGTTTTAAAATGGTTTTGAAAGAAAAATGATTTATTTGAAGAAGTTGAAACTAAAGTTTTCACGAAAGGATGATTTTATTGAGTAATGATGATAAACCATGAGATAAAATGATGCTTTATGAACAAGCCTTAAGCGAGTGTGTTTCATTGCAAAACCTTACTAACATTCAATCAGTTTACGCCATGGATCCTACTCAAGCTTTTGTCAAGAACATCAAACGAGTAGTCATCAAAGTCTTCCATCTTATTTGTATTTTTCTTAACTACGTTTTGTGTATATCTGATAACTTTTTGTTTCGTTTTTTCTGTTTAGTTGAGGTTTAAGTGGATTTACCTAGAATCCTACCTGATTGACTTCGTTATTCATCTCTATGTTTTCGGATCATGATTATCAACAGGTTTCTTATTGTTTATTTTAATATTTTTTCATTTGGCAACACGATTTGCGTTTGTCTATCTCCGTCTATGATTATGATGTCCACATTTATGATTATTAAGATATAGTGATCGGTATTTTTATATTTATGTATTAACATTTTATTTATTCATAGTTATAATTATTTGTTCACTGTGATTGGATCTTCTGCTTTGGCATGTAAATTGCCATAAAAGCAACAACATAATAAGAATTTGTTTATATGTTGGATTTATTTGATCAACCCGATCAAAAAGTTATACATAGTTTTATGAATTAATAACAAAGATATTAAATTTTGGGTATTTCCAAAACAATTAGAAATATAAATAGAACTTCCCGATTATATAACCTGGAACAGACTAAAATTATCTTTATGAACATGTCTATAAAATGATCAACAACATGTTATTCCTTCTTTTTCTTTAGTAAATGTTGAATCTAGGGGTACATCGTGACACCCTATTTCTACTGATTTCAAATACCAAGGTTTTTCGTATAAATACATGAATACAAAAATACGGTTTATCAAAAACCGATAATTTACATTTTTTTAAAACTGTGGGTGTTACAAATCCATACCAAATCTAACCATAGTAAGCAAGAAGAGGATTAAACCTTGTGTCAAAGTTAGGAGCTAACTCAAGCTCCACTCCAGCTAAACTTCATCCCTTTTATAGCAACTTATTTTAACCTGGAATACATGACAAAACATAAAATACGTAAGACAAAAATTGTCTCGTGAGTTACATGAGTTTTAGACTCAAACCTTTAACTTCTTTTCCAACCTTTATATAAAAACTTATATCATAAAACATCTTTCAAGTTTTATAATAATATCATGCCATGGCTCTTTACTTTTCAAAATCATTACATATCATGCCTTGCAAAAATATCTTCTTTCAAAACTTTATAATGACAATATACTATAACTCTTTACTTCTCAAAAATCATTTTATGATTTACTTTACAAAAATAACATCTTTCTTACTTTCTTTGACTGGTTTTATAAGCTTGCTGGATTTTTATACTTAGGGCTTTAATCACCATAAGTGATACCCCAAGTCTCTATGGCTAGAAAGAACGGATCAATCCTTACCATAGAAGTGCTGAGGCAATCTACTTCGCGATGGGGCTTTTTCCCCAGTAGACCCCTTACCTAACCCGGGAAGGTTGGAACATAGTTCCCTTACTAACGCTGCTTGCTACAATTACCAGTCATACAAAACATTTTCTGCTTGCTTGAACATTACTTACATACATATAACTTGTGGCTAAGTGCCAAACTTCATTATTTTCTGTCTTTATGGCTAGATGCCAAATTTATAACTTTCATCACATATGTAAAATATGTTTTTATAACATTCTAAGCTTTATACCAAATCATACTTTCCAACATTTTATGACTATATGCCATTCATACTTGAAAACATATACAGTTTGTAACCAAAACATACTTCTTAATCATCTTGTGGCTATATGCCATTCATATTTGAAAACATATATAACTTGTAATCGAAATATACTTTCACATAATTGGCTCATAGGCCAATATATACTTTCACTTAATTTGACTTATAGCTCAAAACATAGCTTCAATTATAGCATTATACTTTCACAAACAAGTTAGAAATAAAACTCTTGCATATAATTTCACATATAAGATTTTATAAGAAATCTTGAAAATACTTACTTGCCATGTACCCCAGAATGGGTAAAAATACTGCATGTACTCACCTTGACTAGTTAGAGAAGTCTAACTATGGCTACACCCTTCCTTGTCCTTTCCGTTTATTGATCTTTTACTTCTTAAGCACCTAGAACGTTTATTCACATTTTATTAATAACACGTTATACTTTAACATGTAAGGACTACTTTGTTATGTTCCACTAGACTCGTATCACAATATTTTTGTGATATTCATCCCTTAGCACACCTTTTTACTTATTCTTATTATCATTTAAATGACATTTTATTGACCATTATACCCTTGGAAAGTCACATACACAATTTAGACTCATTTTTCATGTTTTCATGCTCTATAACACTTATGGGATCAATTGGAGACCAAGGCTACATGTCTAGGGGCAAAATAGACTCTTTACCACCTTACAGTGGGTTACACGGTCGTGTAATTCTGCTCATAAAAGTTACACGGCCGTGTAACTCCCAGATCCTTCAAAAACTTGAATTTTTCACTAAAAATCATGTATCGGGCTCGTTTTAACTCCAAACTTCACCAAATTTTGACCATGGGTTCTATTGACCATTTATTATGTTAAGAACATGTTTTCACTTCTATTAAGTCTTATTTAGTCCATGACTTAATGATTAAGACCATAGGATGTCACAAGAGCTTTAAGGAAGCTCGTATGCACATCAACTCAAATTTTAAAGTCTAGTTTTGTCCATTTTCTATCCATATACTTATATAACAAATGGACGATTTAATTTAAGATTTTTATAACCCAAAACATACTTTCTTTAATTACCAATTCATGATTTCCATTAACCATTTCCATGGGTTTCATTCATGGAATCACCAATTCCATTCCACCCGACAAATTTCAGTTTTTGTTCAAACTTTCATTTTATTAATTGAAACTTTTAGGAAACCACTTCTAATGGTTTCTTCATACTTAAACATCATTTATGACTCATTCTAACCAACTCTTTATGTCAAATTAACATTTTGATCTTAAAATCAAATTTCTAGGGTTCAATTGCATATGAAATCACCAAACTTGATTTTAAGTTATCCATATGTTGGATAATGATCAAGATGTGATTAGAAACATAAACCAACTACTTTTACTTGTTTTTAAACTATGGAATCATGGATTCCAAGTTTCTTCCAAAAATTTCCATTTTTGACATTTTTACCCAAAATATGAAATTACTCAAATTTATCAACTAGGAATGATTTATTACTTCTATTATGACATACTAGACTTATCAAGAACCATTAAGACTAACTTGTTCTTACAAACCCGTTAGTTAGGGTTCTTGAGCTCAAATCCCCATTTCTTGATTTTTAACACATTCAATGGTTACACTAGGTTTATATGATGACTAAGACACAAATTAAGGCTAGGAATCATAGGATAATCCTCCTCTAGCCACTGAAATTTCGAAGCTACAGTAACCTACTCACGGGAAATGGGTTAAACAACCCTAAAAACAAATTTACTAACCTTAGAAGGCTTGGAATTCTTCAATTCCAAGTTAGTTTCTTTCAATCTTCCAAAATCCTCAAGACCCGATCACTCTCATGCTCTCACAATCTCTCTGGAGACTTCCATCCTCTGAACATTAAGGAGATATTTTCTCCTTTAAATACCTAGCAAATTTCTATTTTTGGTCCCTAAATTTCCATTTTTCCCAAAATGGCACAAAAACTCATTTTTATAACATTATGGGTTTATTTTATTTCATTTTGGCCCCAACATTACATTTTCTTGACTTTTCCGTCATTTGCATGTCAAATGACCCTTTTACCCCTTTTTACCATTTTTCTCAAAATAGCATATAACATGCTTGAATTGTAAGAACTTCTACCTTTTATAACTTTATTCCACTTATAAACTTATTTTGCACTTTAAGACATTTTAACACTTAAAAATCTCATTCTTAAGTTAAATATTTCAAAATGACAAAAATACCCTTTTTGGTCATTTTTTGTACTTTTCTCTCACTTTTTACATTTTCAACATCCTTACTTCATCCTTATAATTTTATTGTAGTTTATATATTTCATCCTTACGGAAAATATGATTATTTTCATTTTTACCACAAGAACTGAAATTTCCCAAAACTTCTCATACTTTCATTTTATACATTTACCAATATTTTTGGGTTCTTACAATCACCCCTCCTTAAGAGGATTCCGTCCTCGGAATCTTCTCGAAATTTGCATAATATGAACATTTCCTTAAAAGTTTCTCATTTATCCAAAATACTTATAATAGCTTATATAATACTGTTACCAAATGACCAAAATCTCCCTTATGATCCTCTTAACCATTTTCTCAACTCTTTAGTTACTTATTCGTACTTCATACTCTATCTTCTAGTTACATTTCTTTTTATCTCATTTCATTTATATACAAAGTCTCTTAATAAAACTCATTTTACAAAATACTTTCATACTTCCATACTCTTACCAAAAATAACAGTCTACTTTGTAATTCTTCTCATATCCTTACCAAAACTTCATGAGATTATACTAATCATATTATTTACTTGTAAAACTTTCTCCAAATACAATTAAACATGGTTTGTATTATACACAATTCATATACACACTAAATTTTATTTTTATTTTTATTTTTTTATTTATTTATTTATATATATTTTTTGTAACTTTTTGTCCCTTAGTGGACATTTTAATTGAACAAATTTGTTTTACAACACCTACTCATTCTCTTCACTCTTTACTTATATTATTATTCATTTATTTTCACTCTTCTCTTCTTCTCATTCCTCTACTTATTCATTATTACATGGATAATTCATTACTATTTCTTCTTTCTAGAAGTTTTACAACTTCTTATCTCTTATGTATTCTATTCTTTAAATCTTTACATAGATGTTCTTTAGATCTTTTACTTCATTTTATTATTCTTTATATCTACTAACAATTCTCGACTTATTACCCCTCATAAGGAATGCATTTCTCTTCCTTTCGTTTCACTTTACACTCTCCTTTTTCTGTTTTGGGACAGAATTTGTCCAAATAGTGTACCTTCCATAAAAATATGCATATCTTACTATAGAAAAATCGAAACAACATACCGAATTTTATTTTAGAAACTACACTTCAATAGCTTTCTTTCTATGTATAATACACAATGTTTGACCTTGTAGATTTGTACAGTTTTACTATTGAAGTTGACATATTATTTCTGTCAACTTCCTTATTCTCTTCTCTGAACACCTTTATTTTTTTCCACATGTATTATTTTCTACTAATACATATCTCTTTTCATTTCGTATATGTATGCTACTATTACACCATTATACTTATTACTTTCATTCTGAATTCGTCTTTTATAAAATGTCATCTTCATATACTTCTTACTCATCTCTTACATTATATATGTATTACTTTCATTAATACATATATTATATCACCTTGTACTCATGTTATTTCCACATTTTGACATAATAGCAATCTAAATACTTCTTTCATCTTTCTTTATTAGTTATGAGATTTTAGTCTCATTTACTCATTACACTTACTAATACAATTCTGTCTTTTTCAATTCTTAGCTTTCTTACAGTACTCCTATGAGTACATTTCTTATCTTCTAAGGTACCCCGAGTACCATTCTCATCTTATTACACTTTTTATGATATTATCATCTCGTGGTGTAATTAAGTTTCACAAATCATATTTATTAACTTCTTGCTCACAAATATCAACTCTCAAACTCTTGTCCCATTTTAGACTTTTAGAAATAGACTTTGTTGCTCTATTTTATCTCTTGATTACTACTTGGTAATCCTGCTCTTTTATCAAATATGTTATTTTATAAACCCAATCTCAATTTTTATATACCTTTTGCATACTTCAAGTGGTTTCATGATTACTTTCTAAGTTTGACTCTTATAGATAGTCAAGGTTGTAAAGAATTTAATTTCCAACTTTGTTTACTTTTGGTCATATTTTAGTTCCAACTCATCACTGTGGTGCTAACCATGGTCTCAAACCACTTTTTAACATATATCTAAAGATTTTCAATCTGATGTTCAATTTCTTACTTTTATCTTGTATTCTTCTTTTCTTTCGTTTTTATCTTACATACTTTTACTTATAACTTTCTAGGCTTTAGGCCCAACTTTTCTTCCATTATATCTCATTCTTTCGTGTTTTTTAAGGCTATACACCAACACATTATTTTACTCATTTGCTTCATACTTTATAGTATTCTATTTAGAATACCTATTCCATAATCACTTTTATACTTTTATACCTTGTATAAGTTCCAAAACTTACTCATTCATTTATATCTATAATCTCATATCACCATATATATATTTCTTTGTATTTCATAGTTACTACCCATGTACTAACCATTATTCACAATCTTTGAATACTTTTACCCGTCACTTCCATTTAGAAGTAATGACTTCCGGTCTCTTTTATTTTAGTTCTTATCTCATCTTTGACCCTTTGTCTAGTACTTATCTAGATATTCGCTTTTATTCTTTATCTCATATTCTTTATGACTCTCAGTCATTTTTCTCCCATTCTTTTGATTATTTATTTTTTTAAATGTTTTCATTCTTCTTTCTTATATGAATTTCGTTCGTATATCTGTATTCATATTCTTTTCCAATCTTTCTTTCTTTGGTCACTGTAGTGACACTACTTCTATTTTATTCCATAATCTCATTACATCTCTCTTTACTTCTGCGGTTATGTACTTTAATGTCTTTCAACTCGTTTAAGGAATACTAATTATCACATTATTTCTTTTACTTTACCATACTAAGTCGTATATATCCACTGCATTAACTTGTAATACTTATAATCTTACTTGTTCTTATTACATAGGCATATTATCCCTATGTTATTCTTATTACTCTCTTCACAAACCTTACCCACCAGAATACCATGATTCCTTTGCGATTCCACCAGTCTCAATACATATCCTGTGATTATGATAATACGGGCCCATATTACCATAATCACCTATACATATTGATTCTGCTGTTACCATAAGGTCTCATGGGACACTGGTTCCTTTAACATATAACACCATTATAAGTACATGGTGATCAATACTAGAAATCTTATTAATTCATAAACATAATCTTTAATAGATATAGACAGTTATGGAAAATATCATGTAATTTTCCTAACAATCAGATTTTTGCTCACTCTAAACATTAGCTTAACACTTCTTAGTGTTATATATCTACATATTTTAAATAATGCATAATGTCTTAATCATTTAAGACATCATATAACATGCTTTTATAAACTAACATTCCTATAGCATGAGTTTAAGCCTAGGAGTGGAACAAGCCAATCCTAATTCGCTTAAACTATGGCTCTGATACCAACTTGTGACACCCCATTTCTACTGATTTCAAATACCAAGGTTTTTCGTATAAATACATGAATACAAAAATACGGTTTATCAAAAACCGATAATTTACATTTTTTTAAAACTGTGGGTGTTACAAATCCATACCAAATCTAACCATAGTAAGCAAGAAGAGGATTAAACCTTGTGTCCAAGTTAGGAGCTAACTCAAGCTCCACTCCAGCTAAACTTCATCCCTTTTATAGCAACTTATTTTAACCTGGAATACATGGCAAAACATAGAATACGTAAGACAAAAATTGTCTCATGAGTTACATGAGTTTTAGACTCAAACCTTTAACTTCTTTTCCAACCTTTATATAAAAACTTATATCATAAAACATCTTTCAAGTTTTATAATAATATCATGCCATGGCTCTTTACTTTTCAAAATCATTACATATCATGCCTTGCAAAAATATCTTCTTTCAAAACTTTATAATGACAATATACTATAACTCTTTACTTCTCAAAAATCATTTTATGATTTACTTTACAAAAAGAACATCTTTCTTACTTTCTTTGACTGGTTTTATAAGCTTGCTGGATTTTTATACTTAGGGCTTTAATCACCATAAGTGATACCCCAAGTCTCTATGGCTAGAAAGAACGGATCAATCCTCACCATAGAAGTGCTGAGGCAATCTACTTCGCGATGGGGCTTTTTCCCCAGTAGACTCCTTACCTAACCCGGGAAGGTTGGAACATAGTTCCCTTACTATCGCTGCTTGCTACAATTACCAGTCATACAAAACATTTTCTGCTTGCTTGAACATTACTTACATACATATAACTTGTGGCTAAGTGCCAAACTTCATTATTTTCTGTCTTTATGGCTAGATGCCAAATTTATAACTTTCATCACATATGTAAAATATGTTTTTATAACATTCTAAGCTTTATACCAAATCATACTTTCCAACATTTTATGACTATATGCCATTCATACTTGAAAACATATACAGTTTGTAACCAAAACATACTTCTTAATCATCTTGTGGCTATATGCCATTCATATTTGAAAACATATATAACTTGTAATCGAAATATACTTTCACATAATTGGCTCATAGGCCAATATATACTTTCACTTAATTTGACTTATAGTTCAAAACATAGCTTCAATTATAGCATTATACTTTCACAAACAAGTTACAAATAAAACTCTTTCATATAATTTCACATATAAGATTTTATAAGAAATCTTGAAAATACTTACTTGCCATGTACCCCAGAATGGGTAAAAATACTGCATGTACTCACCTTGACTAGTTAGAGAAGTCTAACTATGGCTACACCCTTCCTTGTCCTTTCCGTTTATTGATCTTTTACTTCTTAAGCACCTAGAACGTTTATTCACATTTTATTAATAACACGTTATACTTTAACATGTAAGGACTACTTTGTTATGTTCCACTAGACTCGTATCACAATATTTTTGTGATATTCATCCCTTAGCACACCTTTTTACTTATTCTTATTATCATTTAAATGACATTTTATTGACCATTATACCCTTGGAAAGTCACATACACAATTTAGACTCATTTTTCATGTTTGCATGTTCTATAACACTTATGGGATCAATTGGAGACCAAGGCTACATGTCTAGGGGCAAAATAGACTCTTTACCACCTTACAGTGGGTTACACGGTCGTGTAATTCTGCTCATAAAAGTTACACGGCCGTGTAACTCCCAGATCCTTCAAAAACTTGAATTTTTCACTAAAAATCATGTATCGGGCTCGTTTTAACTCCAAACTTCACCAAATTTTGACCATGGGTTCTATTGACCATTTATTATGTCAAGAACATGTTTTCACTTCTATTAAGTCTTATTTAGTCAATGACTTAATGATTAAGACCATAGGATGTCACAAGAGCTTTAAGGAAGCTCGTATGCACATCAACTCAAATTTTAAAGTCTAGTTTTGTCCATTTTCTATCCATATACTTATATAACAAATGGATGATTTAATTTAAGGTTTTTATAACCCAAAACATACTTTCTTTAATTACCAATTCATGATTTCCATTAACCATTTCCATGGGTTTCATTCATGGAATCACCAATTCCATTCCACCCGACATGTAACACCCCTTTTCTTTTACCATATTTTAATACAAATACAGTTTACTTTATAAACTTATTTTACAACTCGTGACTATAAAATAGCCACTTAAATTTTTATTTTACAAACTTAAACTCAAGGGGGTATTACAGACTCAATACAGATACCATAATTTAAACTTACAGTATTTAAACCGGTCCCAACTGCAGTCTTTGCTCCTTTCACCTAAGTACATAGCATTTCAAAAATAATATACGTGAGACATAAAGCCTCGTGAGTAATATGGGTTTAGACCCAAAAGCTTTTCTGTTCAAAACTTGAAATATTAAAATTACACTGTTCAAAATTGATTTATTTTATAAATCTCAAAATATCTTTTCTTCTTTACTTTCAAACTTTAAAAAGACTTCCTTTCATAAAACTGCTTTCTTGCTCATTTTCTCGTGACCAACTGAAACTTATGAATTAAGTTAATTAATTCATTCAACTAGCTCCCCTCGCGGGACAGAACAGATCTGCCCACTCGGTTATGCTCATTTTGTCTCCCCTTTGTGACTTGGAACGAATTCAAGCACAAGGGTATACTTAAGCTAGACAACTACTTCGCGACGGGAGGTACCATCCCAGTAGTGTCTTCTGATCCCCCGATTATGTGGGTGATCCTAGTCCGGACAACTGGCTCATACTTCTTTCTTTCTTTAATTCTTACTTCATTTCATCTCAAATTGGTCAAAATGGGACACAATTTGTAAACAACTCTTACTCAAACATTTTTATAACTCTTTGCTAAAAATACTTTCAAAACTGCTTTTGACATCTTAGTTCCTATAAGGAACTTCTTTCAAAATACTTTGCAAACAATACTTTAAAAATCTGCTTTTAACACTAAGCCCTTGTATAGAGCTTCATTAAAAACTATTTTCCAAACTTTAGTATTTATAAACATTTGGAAATCTTACCTTTCTGAAAATAATATTTTGCTATGTACTATAAAAAATCCTCATAAAACTCACATTGGTTCTATTACGGTTTACTTAAGCTTCACGTACGGCTTTTCCCTTCCCGTGCTCAACAACGTTTGAAGCACCACCTATACAAATAGTATATATAAATACTCAATATAATTAACTTTATAATGCTAAAGTCTCATATGACATAACTCCAGGTTATAATAAATGTATAACCATTAATACACTCGTTTTATCGTTTTCCCTGAGATACGCGTATACTGCTACAGTAATACCGAGGGGTCGTATTTCAGTTCCGACTCTTTTCCATGAAATCTTATCCCATATTAGACTTGTGTTTCAAATTTGAAGTTCATTGAACAAGTCTAGCTCAAATTCCAAAATCAAGTTTTAACGTGAATAGTGATTTTAGCCACTGCCGCTACAGTGACTTTTCCGCAAGGTTGGATTGCGAATTTGACCATTCCCAACATGTTCTTATACCATTTTAGGGTTATGGCTAAAATTTCAGGTCAATCGGACATGTCTAGCTATGGTTTCTAGCGTTTGGAATATTTGAAATTTCTAACAATTTTGGTCCCTGTCTGAGGGCGCACTGCGCCAGGGCTGGGCGCACCCCGCCCTGGTCCTGGGCGCACTGCGCCTGGCGCCTGGGCAGGCTCCTGATCAGTCGCGATTTGGCACTGTAGCATGCAGTTTTAAGGCTTTAAGCTCTTATTCCAGGTCTTAATTACCTGGGGTTTGTTCTAGGACTAAAACCCTTGACTAATAACAAGTTTTAAGCCATTAAAAACACTTCAATAAATCAATTGCAGGAATTAAAGTTCTTGGCTAAACTTGAAAATTCTCAAGAATAGCAATCTACTTCCATGTTTTTGAGTTAAGTTCTTAACTAATGGCTTATTGGAAGCATTAGCTACTTAACCCATATGATTTATAACTGAAATTTTGCAGTTTCATTTTCTTCCAAAGACCAAATCAAGAACTAGGTTAAAACAAAGGAATTCTTACCTTGTTTAACTTAGGAATCACTAATTCCAAAGTTAAAGTTTTGATTCTTGGCAATTCCCTTGAACTTCTTCTTCTTCTTTGCTCTTTCTTGCTGTCTCTCGTGCTCTCTGGAATCCTCTGGAGGAAATTTTCTGAACATAGAGAGTAATAACTCTCTTATTTTATATTTAATATTTATAAAATAATTACATTTTGGTCCCTAATCTTCTAATTTCTTCACAAGAGTGGTCCTAAGACCCAAAATCTTGCAATAATGTTCCATTAACTTCCAACTTGACATTTTCTTGACAATTTGGTCATTTTCATGTCAAATGACCATTTTGCCCTTTTTGGTCAAATTTCACTATTCGCGCATCAAAACTCCAAATTTCACATAATCTCTTATTTCTTATATTATACTTTCACAAACACATATTATTTTACATAATAGTCGTACAATATGTCAAAAGACTATTTTACCCTTTTTGACTTTTTCACGGGTTCTTACAGTCACCCCTCCTTAAGCGGATTCCGTCCTCGGAATCTTTTCGTAATCGGTGAAATTCGGATATCTTCTCTTCATTTCTTCTAGCGTCTCCCAAGTTAGGTTTGACCCTAATGGATGCTTCCACTTGACGAGTACAAGGTCAATCTCCTTGTTCCTTAGCTTTTTAGTCTGCATTTCTAGGATGGCTTCGGGTTCCTCAATCAGTTTGCTAGGAGTCTCCACCCTCAGGTCAGTATACGGTATTACTAACTCTTCTTTACCAAAGTACTTTTTCAAGTAGCATACATGAAAGGTATCATGTATTCCACTGAGTTCAGGTGGTAATTCTATTTTGAACGCTTGTAACCCAACTCTCTTCAGGATTCTAAAAGGTCCAATGTACCTTGGACTCAACTTTCCTCTCTTGCCAAATCTAACCACTCCTTTCCATGGCGACACTTTAATCATCACCAAATCTCCTTCTTGTAAGTCATACGGTCTCTTCTTCAGATTTGAGTAACTCCTCTGTCGATCTTGTGCGGCTTTCATGTTGGCTTGAATTACTCCAATCTTCTCATTAGTTACTCTAACAATCTCTGGCCCTGTAAGTTTTGACTCACCCGCCTCTGACCAGCATAAAGGAGTTCTACACTTTCTACCATACAATGCTTCAAAAGGTGGCATTTTAATACTAGAATGGTAGCTGTTGTTGTATGCAAACTCCACTAATGGCAGGTGTTCATCCCAACTACCTCCAAAATCCATCACGCATGATCGTAGCATGTCTTCTAATGTCTGGATAGTTCGTTCACTCTGACCATCCGTTTGTGGATGATATGCTGTACTTAACTGAATTCTTGTCCCCATTTTATCTTGTAAGGCTCTCCAGAAGTTAGAGGTAAATCTAGGGTCTCTGTCTGACACCATAGACAATGGTGCACCATATCTTCTAAATACTTCATCGGTATATAACTGGGCTAACTGCTCCAATGGAGTAGTTTCTTTTATGGCTAGAAACAGTGCACTCTTGGTCAACCGGTCCACTATGACCCATATACTATCATGACCTCTTCTTGTTCTCGGTAACCCGACAATCAAGTCCATGGTTACATCTTCCCACTTTCCGGCTGGAATGTGCAATGACTGAGCATCCCCATGCGGGACCTGATGTTCTGCCTTGACTTGTGCACAAATGACACACTTGGAGATGTACTTAGCTATTCTTTTCTTCATTCCAGGCCACCAATACTGTCTTTTCAGATCTTGGTAAGTCTTGGCACTCCCTGGATGTATGGAATACTTTGACTTATGCGACTCTTCTAGAATTAGCTTTCTCAATCCTCCTACTTTCGGTACCCAGATGCGATTCCTGAAAATCTTCAACCCTTGTCTGTTGGTCTCAAACTGAATGTCTTTTCCTAGTTTTTCCTCTTTTAAGTCTCCACTTTCTTCAACTTTCTGCTGAGCTGCTTTAATTTGTTCTATAATGCTGGACACCAATTCTATACGCATCGACCTTGCTTTGATTCTTTTCTCAGGAGCTTTTCTACTTAGTGCATCTGCTACTACATTTGCTTTACCTGGATGGTACACAATTTCGCAATCATAATCACTGATCAGCTCTAGCCATCTACTCTGTCTCATGTTCAACTCTTTTTGAGTGAACACATACTGCAAACTCTTGTGGTCGGTGAATAGTTTGCACTTTGTACCATACAAGTAATGTCTCCAAATCTTCAAGGCAAAAACGATCGCTGCAAGCTCTAAATCATGAGTTGTGTACTTTTTCTCTGGATCTTTCAACTGTCTGGAAGCGTATGCTATGACTTTCCCTCTTTGCATCAACACACAGCCAAGCCCCCGATGCGAGGCATCGCTGTACACTTCAAAGTCTTCCGTCCCATTTGGCAATGTAAGGACAGGCGCGTTACACAACTTCTCTTTTAATGTAGCGAAAGCTCTTTCTTGTTCTTCCTGCCATCTGAATTTCTCTTCCTTTCGGGTTAATCGTGTAAGCGGTACTGCTATACGGGAGAAATCTTGAATAAATCTCCGGTAATACCCGGCAAGACCGAGAAAACTTCTAACTTCTGTTGACGTCTTGGGAGGCTCCCATTTCATTACTGCTTCAACTTTTGTTGGATCAACTTTTATACCTTGGATAGACACAACATGACCAAGGAATTGCACTTCTCGCATCCAGAACTCGCATTTGGAGAACTTTGCATATAGCTGTTCTCGCTTCAAGGTCTCAAGTACTGCTCGCAAGTGACTCACATGCTCTTCTTTATTCTTTGAGTATATCAGTATGTCATCTATGAACACTATAACAAATCGGTCTAGAAACGGTTTGCAGACCCGATTCATTAAGTCCATAAAAATCGCTGGTGCATTTGTAAGACCGAATGGCATTACTAGGAACTCGTAATGCCCATATCGTGTACGAAACGCCGTCTTCTCTACATCACTTTCTTTTACCCTGACTTGGTGATAGCCTGATCTCAAATCAATCTTTGAAAAATAATCTACTCCTTGTAATTGATCAAATAAATCGTCTATTCTGGGCAACGGGTAACGGTTCTTAATGGTAATCTTGTTCAATTCTCTGTAATCAATGCACATCCGCATTGATCCATCCTTCTTCTTTACAAACAGAACTGGAGCACCCCACGGAGAAGAACTAGGTCTAATGAAGCCTTTATCTAGTAACTCTTGCAACTGGGACATTAATTCCCGCATCTCTGTTGGTGCTAACCGGTACGGTGCTCGTGCTATTGGGGAAGCTCCTGGAACAAGATCTATCCGGAACTCAACTTGCCTTTCTGGTGGCAAGCCTGGTAATTCATCTGGAAAAACTTCTGGGAATTCTTTTACTACTTCTATGTCTTTATAAGTCTGTTTTACTTTGTCTTCAGTCATCACATAGGCCAGGAAAGATACACATCCTTTCCTGATACATCTTCGAGCCTTAGCTACACTGATGATACTTGGCACATGCTTTCTTCTCTCCCCATATACGTACACTTTTGCTCCTAGGGTTTTAACGGATACCCTCTTCTGACCACAAGCTATCTTCGCATCATTTGCACACAATCAATCAAACAAACCAAACACAAACATCCAAAACACCGAAAAGCTAAGATTAAAAGTAACCAAATGCTTTTCATTCACCAAACTGAATTCCAATCACAAAACAGTAACCAAAATGTTTCTAAAACAGGAACCTAAGTGCTCAAAGTCAGTGGTTGTCACTCCCAAAGACTTTAGCTATAAAACTACTTTCTACCAAAATGAAATTGAAGTCAAAAACATAAAATACCAATTATGAGCTTGCTGAAATGGAATCCTGGAGTCAAAGAGCTTCAAGGTCGATGTTTACACCCGGTCTTTGCTAGGGTTTTCGGCTGGAAATGCATCTATTTATACTTGCAAATTTCCCGCAACCGCGCCGCGCAGAAATGAAATCCGCGGCGCGCGTACTTATCTTTCCCCGTTTCTTCGGAATTTAAATGTGTTCCACCGCCTTAAGCCCGCGTCGCGCATAGTTTATTCCCGCGGCACGCGTACGAATTCTCTTAATCTTTCATTCTTTCCATACTTTTTCCTTTTGTACACTTTTAGTCCCTGTTTCTATCCTTTTTCTCTAAACAAGTCCTGGCACGAAAAGTGAGAATACCCAGACATATTTGATATAATTTAATCAAGAACAGGGCTCAACAACGCCTAAAATACTTGATATCACTAGGCGTTGTCAAACACCCCACACTTGTGCCTTGCTTGTCCCCAAGCAAGAGAGTTTTTAACAAATTATAATAGAGAATCAAACAATTTCTGACTGTGTTCAGTTTCAAAGTTTATTGCTCTTTGAGTTAGAGTGGAATAGTTCGCAAAAACATAATTGACTTGTTCTTTGGAATTCATGGCTTTCTAGAGAACCCTTGATTACAAACTTTCTGTCCACAATGCAGTGTACTTACTCATTCAGATTCTAAAGGCCATTAAGGAATTGTCCATGACTTTCGATGTTGTCCGTGTAGCGAGCTTTCAGAAATATCATCCCAGACCAGATGATCTTAGGTGGTAAGGTGCATAAGGCCCACCCATTTTAGACCTACCGGCTCGAACAACAAAGGCCACAGATTGACTTTTCCTTCCTAAATTCCAATCCTAAAACAGCTCAATCTTCTAAACTCATAAAACTCAACTTATTTGACTAACTAATAGCATGATCACAACTAAGCAGTATTTCTTGAAAAATACTAATGCTATCACAATCACAAACCATTCATTTCAAAATTGCAATTCATTAAAAATTTTGAAAAATATTGCTAAAAATTGAAAAATTGATCATTTCTGCAAAAATTTCAAAAAATTTCTCTTTCGACCGTCCACACCCCACACTTAAAATCGTACAACGTCCCCGTTGTACAAAAATTATTTCAAAACACGGGAGAAAGAGTTACCCCTTTTTGGACGATAGACTGCTTGGTGCTCAATATCACAGGTATAAATACGTACAAACGGATCCTCGATTTCATATTCTGGAGTTGTAGCGCTACAGTGAACACGCCGGTGGTCGAGACAAGTGGAGGGGGCACGGTGACCCCACACTTGTCTGAGACAACTCCTTCTCAATTTGGTATATCATGCATCGCTCAACAAACAAATTAAAAACACACAAGATAAAAGCATGAACAGAATATACAAATAGAAGTGTCATAAGTTTGTACATATATCCCAAAAAGAATAAAAAGAAAGAAAGAAAGAAAAATGTACATCAATCACTGCCAGGCGGCCTGGAGGGTCCGGCCTCATGATCATGGGACCGGGCTGGGAATGGTCGGGGACGGTGGCCCTGCTGAGTGGCCAACTCCAAAAGTACCTCCCCGATCCATGCTAACTGGTCCTCAATCCTGGCAACTCGGGCTGCCAGGTCCTCCTGATGTGGCTCTGTCGGGGCTGCGGGCTCTGGCGCTGGCTCTGGCATCCTGCGTCTCCTGCCAGGCTGGGCATACGCGGGCTGAGGTGCCTCAGGAGGCTCGATCGGGGCCCGGATGTACTGCCCCGGGCGCTGCAGCTCAATGAACCGCATCCTCTCCAACGTGCGTGCTGTAGTGCGCGATGGAGGCAGAGCAGTCAAAGAAGCTGCCATGGGGGCAGTAAGAATGCCATAGGAACGGGCCAGGCGGGTAATAAAATACCCCCTGGCTAGTGGACTACTGGTGGAGGTGCCGGTAGAGTGGGTGGAGAGAGCGGTCGCAAGGGCGAAAGGGAGGTGGAGGAACCGGGACGGGTCGAGGAGAACCTACAAAAATGTCACGTCGTCCCCTGACACCTTCTCGCCTCCCTCCCGCTACATGATGGAGGTGGAGACGATCCGGTGCATGAGGCGGTGGAGTGGATCGCGTAGGTGGCTCTCCCTCAAGGTCCCCGCCTCGTACCTGACGTTGGACAGTGGTGCCCAAACCTCCATATTGGGAGCCCTTTCCGGCTCCCCCTGAATGCAGGGCCCGAAGAACCGGGTGAAATATCGGTGCTGGAGGTCCGCGGCAGTGTAGATTCCTGTGCGCCTCCCGAACTCCTGGAGGTTGCACTCCCTGTGCTCACCTCCCAAACGAAAACGTACGAGCCTGGAACGCGGGTCTCCCGCCCTGGGAGCGAAATGGACGGTAGACAGGAACTCCAGGAGAAGCTCTGTGTAGACCACATCCTCGTAAGTGGCCATGATCCGGTCCCAACCTCTACACGTGAATGATGCCTCCTCGTGGGTCCAGGTGCGATGTAAGAACGGCTCGATCGCACCCCAGAGCCCTGCGTCTCTAAGAATATGTCAATCAATGACCGTCGCCTCTAACACCCGGCGACTCCTCAAAGCATCCCTCCGCGAGGTATACTCAACAGAACTGGCCAGCTCCGCGGGGAACTGGAGGAAAGCGTGCTCCATTCTGAACATCATCTGCAAAAAGAAAATATATCCACAAAACAAAAATTTTGCAAAATCAGTCCTTGTCTTCCCAGCCGCACCGCGGCGCGGCCCAAGAGCAAGGGCGCGGCGCGGCGCGGCGTGCGGCTGTTTCAAAACCCCGAATCAAATCCTCATTTTAACCTGCTAAATCTCAATTTAATCATACCACAAGATAGCCTAGGTACCGACTAGCTCATCTAGGGTCTCCATTCGGCAAAACAAACACCCTATAAGCTAGCATTAGTGATTTTAAGTTTGAACTATTTGGGGCAAATCACTAAAATTAACTACCTAATCGCTAGTTTTAATGAGTAATAGATAGTTAGAATGGCATACCTTGGTAGTGGAAACAAAATGAGCAAGAAAAATTGCAAGAAATTTTCAATCACCAGAGCTCCGAGTCGCGTGTGGGTCATGTGAGCCGCGGTTCACCCTTTAAAGGAGGAAACCGACTGATCGTTTACCGCGTCGCGGGTTTGCACTTTGCGCGTCGCGCGTGTCACCAAATCAACCCCTGCGCATCGGGTTGGTTTACGATCCCGCGTCGCGTAATTCAAATACCCGCGGCGCGGACTTCAAACATTTCAAAATTTCAATTGACCCCATACTTATTTCAAACCACTAGTATCTGCAAAGAGATTGATGTATTTTTTTATTTAATTTTAAGAAATATATCCTAACTTATGACACGATGGGTTGCCTCCCAACAAGCGCTAAGTTTAACGTCTTCAGCCAGACGTGGTACTCCTACTACAGCTACGGTGGATCGTATGCCTTCCTTCTTTGCTGATTTTCAGTCACCACCGTCCCTTCGTTGCCCACGTGCTCCTCAAACTTTCCTGGGTCGAATGGCTTGTCAGTTCTCCTGCTGCTGCACAATTGCCGTCTCCCGATGATTTCCCACGAGTGCTTGGAAGTAGCTTTGAACCTCCAAGCTCGGTTTTTCCTTCGGTATCTCTTCAAAATCAAAGGCTTGACATGAAGCGCGCCTAGTGCCGCTTCCAGTAGTTGTTTCACACCTCGGTCGCTAGTGTCTCGCATGCTATCTTCAGGTTGCAATTTTGGCTTGCAGTACCAATAAAAATTTTCCAATCGAATGGAATCGGAAGGCAACATATCAGGATGCTTCCATATGTCCTCATCGATAGTATTGATTACATCTAATTTTCCATTCATGAATGGATCATGAGTGGCGATAAAATCATGTTTATTATTTTCAAAAATCAACTCGTCAGCATCAACTTCTTGATCATCGTCCAACAGGTGGATCGGGACCAAGAGTGAGCGACTTATTTGATCTGATGGTGGTACAAGGTCACCCATCACCAGATCCTTGCTTTCAAATTCTCAAAATTTTCAAATATTACAGGGTCGGGGGTAGTATTGTCATCTACACCCCCTTCCCCAATAGTATCAAAAAGTTCAACAATTTCAGGACTTGTTGGGCTGGGATCTGTACTGTCACTTACAGCCTCCTCCACAACATCCTCATCAATCAAATCGTCTGGTGATGGTATGGATTCACTCATCACCAGCTCAACATTCTCAAAACCCTCAAAAACATCAAAAGCTGTTGAGTCAAAGGTAGCATTGTCACCTACAACCTCTTCCCCAACAACATTTTCGACCCTCTCAGTGGTCTCTTGACATTCCCAAGGTGTATGCCCTTCCATCACATATTCAGGTGATGCAAGCTCACACACGTTATCATTGGTATAAAAATCACTCACCTCCGGTTCTGGCGTAAGTGGTGAACATTTCCAACTTTCCTCTAACCTATCTAAAGAAGCTTGCAATTTTTCAAGAGCTTCAGCCTGGTCCTTCTGCTCGTGGTAGTTGTTATACATGAATACCCAAAGTTGGGCCCAAATTGCAGAATTCTCAGGCTGAGATGACTCCTCGGTCCGCCATCCATTATCATCGAATGATCCATTATAACAATCATCCTCGTAATAGGTGTCGGCCGGATTTTCATAATAATCATACTGATCCGGGTACATGTAATCACCCATCATAAGGATGTACGCATACCAAAAATCAGCAAACTAAAATCAACATCAAAATCAGAAACTAAATCCTACAAATCACCTAATCTAAGCGCACAGCTCCCCGACAACGGCGCCAAAATTTGACACGCGCAGAGGTCGTCGTGCGGTCAAAAATAAGAGAAAA
Organism: Cichorium intybus; assembly: GCA_023525715.1. Taxonomy (NCBI): domain Eukaryota; kingdom Viridiplantae; phylum Streptophyta; class Magnoliopsida; order Asterales; family Asteraceae; genus Cichorium; species Cichorium intybus. The sequence goes on along the minus strand of CM042016.1, from coordinate 52,060,352 downwards.
CCTAACACACACACTAGTATAGCGGTAGTCAGGGTCGATCCACAGGAGCTTCGTGGTTAGACTAGATGAGAGATTACCAACTAATAGTGTCACAGCTATAGTCGGAGGATCTGGTTTCTATTTTCCTATCACTAGCAAATGAGACAATGCTCAAACACTCAAGCCAAGCTAAGCTATGTCCAAATGACCTAGTCACTTTCTGAAATCAGAAGTACATCTCTGACTCAGAAGCAATCAAAGGCATCCAAACTAGCCAGACCAAGCAAAGCATAAACTACCACTAGTTAAAGTCCTATGGAACATTTACTAGCCAAGGTTTAATTCTTATCAAATAACCTAATTAGCTACTGATTTCAGCTAAGAAAAACAGTCCTAACAAGGTCCAAACAATATCCAAAAACACAATCAATCAAACAAACCAAACACAAACATCCAAAACACCGAAAAGCTAAGATTAAAAGTAACCAAATGCTTTTCATTCACCAAACTGAATTCCAATCACAAAACAGTAACCAAAATGTTTCTAAAACAGGAACCTAAGTGCTCAAAGTCAGTGGTTGTCACTCCCAAAGACTTTAGCTATAAAACTACTTTCTACCAAAATGAAATTGAAGTCAAAAACATAAAATACCAATTATGAGCTTGCTGAAATGGAATCCTGGAGTCAAAGAGCTTCAAGGTCGATGTTTACACCCGGTCTTTGCTAGGGTTTTCGGCTGGAAATGCATCTATTTATACTTGCAAATTTCTCGCAACCGCGCCGCGCAGAAATGAAATCCGCGGCGCGCGTACTTATCTTTCCCCGTTTCTTCGGAATTTAAATGTGTTCCACCGCCTTAAGCCCGCGTCGCGCATAGTTTATTCCCGCGGCGCGCGTACGAATTCTCTTAATCTTTCATTCTTTCCATACTTTTTCCTTTTGTACAATTTTAGTCCCTGTTTCTATCCTTTTTCTCCAAACAAGTCCTGGCACGAAAAGTGAGAATACCCAGACATATTTGATATAATTTAATCAAGAACAGGGCTCAACAACGCCTAAAATACTTGATATCACTAGGCGTTGTCACACTTCTACCTCAAAAACTAGATCTAACAATTCTAATGGGACTTTTAATCTAGCTCCAAACCCATGGGACACAAAAGAATATGTAGACCCAGAATCAAACAGGACATATGCAGGTGTCGAGTTGATTAGTAGTATACATGAGACCACATCGTGAGTCTCCTTCGCTTCCTCCCTGGTGATCTGAAAAGCTCGAGTCTTCACCTTCTGGGGTTCGGTTTTCTTTTGAGCTGTTGACACCACAGTTTCTCCTCCCTTGTTTGGGTAGTTGAAACTATAGTGTCCCATCTGGTGGCATGAAAAGCATTCCACTTCACTGGCTTTCTTGGCTTTGCAGTCTTTCGCTTTGTGACCGAGACCGCCACAATTAAAACAAGCGTTTGATCCCGCACGACACTCGCCACCGTGTTCTTTTCCACATTTTTCACACTTTCTTACGCTTCCCTGCCTAGTCTGACTTGAACTTATCTTTCCTTTCTTCTTTAGGTTTCCACTGCTACTAACTGTCTTCCTCTTGTCACTAAAACCAGGTCCTTCCTCTTTTCTCCGTTTTCCAACATCTTCCACAGTTCGGGCAGCATTGATCGCCCCATCTAGCGTCTCGGCTTTCTTTACTTCTAGTTCATAGTTCCATGGCAAACCCCGGACATAGCGGTTAATTCGGGACCGCTCACTGGGGTAAGACTCCCCCACAAAAGGTAACATGTCACAAAACTTCTTCGTATACTCATCCACCGTCAAGTCTCCTTTCTTTATTGTTAAGAAATCTTCGTTCATTTTCTCCAAATCTCGCGTGGGACAGAATTTATCTTTAAGACACGAAACAAACTCCGCCCATGACCAGCAATATACAACATCCTTTCCCAAACTTTCATATTTAGTATTCCACCACACTAACGCATCGTCTTTCAACTGCCGAGAGGCATAGTTGACTTGATCTTTTTCTCCGCATTTACTTGCTTGCATCACTTGTTCAATCTCTCGGACCCATCGCATTGTCACCTTCGGCTCAAAACTGCCATGGTATTCGGGCGGTTTGCAAGCCATAAAGGACTTAAAAGAGCAGCCCTTTTCTTCCTTCTTGTTCCCTCCAGTAGCCTCTTCCTCAGTTGTCTTTTTGGAGACTTCTTGTGATGATTGGGCACTAGGTTCACCCATTCGGCTGTCTATTATGTTATGCACATCCTGCTTCAGTTCATTTCGTAAGTTATTGATTAGGTACTGAATTGCTTCCGTAGTGACAGGTTGTGGTGGTGGGTTTTGCTCGATCTCATCGTTTCGAATAACATGTGGTTCACTTCCTCTTGAGGAAGTGTGACTGCCCTCACCCCTGTCAGCTTGTCTTCTGTCTCCCATTACTATATAGATGAACAAATTGTCGGTTTAATACACAATTCTATATAGTATTTTAAAAGCAATAGCATATTATCTCCCTATCTTGACTGCATTTTTAGTAGCAATCATACTCACTTTATAACTTCTATAAGTCTAAGTGTACCTCTATATTACTAAGGCACCTTACTACTACTCTTGCTAGTTTAAGCCTAGGATGGTATTCCAACCTAATTCGCTTAAACTATGGCTCTGATACCAAAACTGTAACACCCCTTTTCTTTTACCATATTTTAATACAAATACAGTTTACTTTATAAACTTATTTTACAACTCGTGACTATAAAATAGCCACTTAAATTTTTATTTTACAAACTTAAACTCAAGGGGGTATTACAGACTCAATACAGATACCATAATTTAAACTTACAGTATTTAAACTGGTCCCAACTGCAGTCTTTGCTCCTTTCACCTAAGTACATAGCATTTCAAAAATAATATACGTGAGACATAAAGCCTCGTGAGTAATATGGGTTTAGACCCAAAAGCTTTTCTGTTCAAAACTTGAAATATTAAAATTACACTGTTCAAAATTGATTTATTTTATAAATCTCAAAATATCTTTTCTTCTTTACTTTCAAACTTTAAAAAGACTTCCTTTCATAAAACTGCTTTCTTGCTCATTTTCTCGTGACCAACTGAAACTTATGAATTAAGTTAATTAATTCATTCAACTAGCTCCCCTCGCGGGACAGAACAGATCTGCCCACTCGGTTATGCTCATTTTGTCTCCCCTTTGTGACTTGGAACGAATTCAAGCACAAGGGTATACTTAAGCTAGACAACTACTTCGCGACGGGAGGTACCATCCCAGTAGTGTCTTCTGATCCCCCGATTATGTGGGTGATCCTAGTCCGGACAACTGGCTCATACTTCTTTCTTTCTTTAATTCTTACTTCATTTCATCTCAAATTGGTCAAAATGGGACACAATTTGTAAACAACTCTTACTCAAACATTTTTATAACTCTTTGCTAAAAATACTTTCAAAACTGCTTTTGACATCTTAGTTCCTATAAGGAACTTCTTTCAAAATACTTTGCAAACAATACTTTAAAAATCTGCTTTTAACACTAAGCCCTTGTATAGAGCTTCATTAAAAACTATTTTCCAAACTTTAGTATTTATAAACATTTGGAAATCTTACCTTTCTGAAAATAATATTTTGCTATGTACTATAAAAAATCCTCATAAAACTCACATTGGTTCTATTACGGTTTACTTAAGCTTCACGTACGGCTTTTCCCTTCCCGTGCTCAACAACGTTTGAAGCACCACCTATACAAATAGTATATATAAATACTCAATATAATTAACTTTATAATGCTAAAGTCTCATATGACATAACTCCAGGTTATAATAAATATATAACCATTAATACACTCGTTTTATCGTTTTCCCCGAGATACGCGTATACTGCTACAGTAATACCGAGGGGTCGTATTTCAGTTCCGACTCTTTTCCATGAAATCTTATCCCATATTAGACTTGTGTTTCAAATTTGAAGTTCATTGGACAAGTCTAGCTCAAATTCCAAAATCAAGTTTTAACGTGAATAGTGATTTTAGTCACTGCCGCTACAGTGACTTTTCCGCAAGGTTGGATTGCGGATTTGACCATTCCCAACATGTTCTTATACCATTTTAGGGTTATGGCTAAAATTTCAGGTCAATCGGACATGTCTAGCTATGGTTTCTAGCATTTGGAATATTTGAAATTTCTAACAATTTTGGTCCCTGTCTGAGGGCGCACTGCGCCTGGGCGCACCCTGCCCTGGTCCTGGGCGCACTGCGCCTGGCGCCTGGGCAGGCTCCTGATCAGTCGTGATTTGGCACTGTAGCATGCAGTTTTAAGGCTTTAAGCTCTTATTCAGGTCTTAATCACCTGGGGTTTGTTCTAGGACTAAAACCCTTGACTAATAACAAGTTTTAAGCCATTAAAAACACTTCAATAAATCAATTGCAGGAATTAAAGTTCTTGGCTAAACTTGAAAATTCTCAAGAATAGCAATCTACTTCCATGTTTTTGAGTTAAGTTCTTAACTAATGGCTTATTGGAAGCATTAGCTACTTAACCCATATGATTTATAACTGAAATTTTGCAGTTTCATTTTCTTCCAAAGACCAAATCAAGAACTAGGTTAAAACAAAGGAATTCTTACCTTGTTTAACTTAGGAATCACTAATTCCAAAGTTAAAGTTTTGATTCTTGGCAATTCCCTTGAACTTCTTCTTCTTCTTTGCTCTTTCTTGCTGTCTCTCGTGCTCTCTGGAATCCTCTGGAGGAAATTTTCTGAACATAGAGAGTAATAACTCTCTTATTTTATATTTAATATTTATAAAATAATTACATTTTGGTCCCTAATCTTCTAATTTCTTCACAAGAGTGGTCCTAAGACCCAAAATCTTGCAATAATGTTCCATTAACTTCCAACTTGACATTTTCTTGACAATTTGGTCATTTTCATGTCAAATGACCATTTTGTCCTTTTTGGTCAAATTTCACTATTCGTGCATCAAAACTCCAAATTTCACATAATCTCTTATTTCTTATATTATACTTTCACAAACACATATTATTTTACATAATAGTCGTACAATATGTCAAAAGACTATTTTACCCTTTTTGACTTTTTCGCGGGGTTCTTACACGACAAATTTCAGTTTTTGTTCAAACTTTCATTTTATTAATTGAAACTTTTAGGAAACCACTTCTAATGGTTTCTTCATACTTAAACATCATTTATGACTCATTCTAACCAACTCTTTATGTCAAATTAACATTTTGATCTTAAACTCAAATTTCTAGGGTTCAATTGCATATGAAATCACCAAACTTGATTTTAAGTTATCCATATGTTGGATAATGATCAAGATGTGATTAGCAACATAAACCAACTACTTTTACTTGTTTTTAAGCTATGGAATCATGGATTCCAAGTTTCTTCCAAAAATTTCCATTTTTGACATTTTTACCCAAAATCTGAAATTACTCAAATTTATCAACTATGAATGATTTATTACTTCTATTATGACATACTAGACTTATCAAGAACCATTAAGACTAACTTGTTCTTACAAACCCGTTAGTTAGGGTTCTTGAGCTCAAATTCCCATTTCTTGTTTTTTAACACATTCAATGGTTACACTAGGTTTATATGATGACTAAGACACAAATTAAGGCTAGGAATCATAGGATAATCCTCCTCTAGCCACTGAAATTTCGAAGCTATAGTAACCTACTCACGGGAAATGGGTTAAACAACCCTAAAAACAAATTTACTAACCTTAGAAGGCTTGGAATTCTTCAATTCCAAGTTAGTTTCTTTCAATCTTCCAAAATCCTCAAGACCCGATCACTCTCATGCTCTCACAATCTCTCTGGAGACTTCCATCCTTTGAACATTAAGGAGATATTTTCTCCTTTAAATACCTAGCAAATTTCTATTTTTGGTCCCTAAATTTCCATTTTTCCCAAAATGGCACAAAAACTCATTTTTATAACATTATTGGTTTATTTTATTTCATTTTGGCCCCAACATTACATTTTCTTGACTTTTTAGTCATTTGCATGTCAAATGACCCTTTTACCCCTTTTTACCATTTTTCTCAAAATAGCATATAACATGCTTGAATTGTAAGAACTTCTACCTTTTATAACTTTATTCCACTTATAAACTTATTTTGCACTTTAAGACATTTTAACACTTACAAATCTCATTCTTAAGTTAAATATTTCAAAATGACAAAAATACCCTTTTTGGTCATTTTTTGTACTTTTCTCTCACTTTTTACATTTTCAACATCCTTACTTCATCCTTATAACTTTATTGTAGTTTATATATTTCATCCTCACGGAAAATATGATTATTTTCATTTTTACCACAAGAACTGAAATTTCCCAAAACTTCTCATACTTTCATTTTATACTTTTACCAATATTTTTGGGTTATTACATGTTACCATTTGCTAATAATTTTTTTTCCTTGTGTAGTTTTGCTGACCTCTAAAAACCACAAGTTGAACTTGATGGAAAGGCTTATGCAGCTGTAGGTCAAAATGGTTTGATGGCCTTGTACGCCACTTCATTCATATGTAACAGGTTGAACAAAAACAAATAGAAAACACAAAGACATTTTCATCATTGCTAATACACTACTCTTTTGTAGTTGGATGCGACCTCCTCTTAACTCCTAGTAATAGATAATGATGACAAGAATTCAGTTTTTAGGGTGCGAGTTCTTCTCTAGGTCCATTCCATTCAGGTATGTTATTCCTCATGCACACAAACTATATTTGTGAGTTGATATATACAAATCGTTGATATATACAAATCGTTTACCTGTTTATTAGGTTTTTTAATTGATTTTGTTACATGCAATGTTTTGGGTGAAATTTGTTTGACTTTTGTTGGATTTGTGGTAAATAATTGTATGCATTTAGGTTTTAGATCCAGATATTGGTTTGTTCATATTTTAATTCGTTAGCCCTTTTATCACGTGATTCTTGATTACTTGATTTTAATTGATTTTGAGTTCTTACATTTATATTTATATTTATATTTAATTTAGGTCTAATCATTTTTAATTAGGGGTATGTATTCATTTATGATTACAAATGAACACATTTATAATCGTATTTGAATTCAATTATGCTCTTAGAAAATTAATTTGATTCTATAATCATAAATGATTATAGTTAATTATTAAGGTTATATATTCATTTATGATTATAAATAAACACATTTGTAATCATATTTGAATTCAATTATGTTCCTCGAAAATTAATTTGATTCTATAATCATAAATGATTACAGTTAAAACAAATAACTTTTCATTCTACAATCATAAATGATTGCAGATAAAATAGATAAATTAAAATTGCTTATATACGTTTTATTCATTTAAGATTAAAATATATATTCATTAATGATTATAACTATGACAATTGCTATAATCATTTATGATCATAGTTATAAATGATTATCGAAAGAACTTAATTCTAATACTTTTTATGAATTAAACGTCTAAGTTTTAATCATTGATGATTAGCAGTGTATATGTATGTTTTTTATTAAGCGTATAAGTATTAATCATTTATGATGAGAAGTGCTAATCATTGATGATTAACACTGTAACAACCACTTTCTATTATCATTTTTAATCATCAGTGTATATATATATGCATAACATTATAATTTATGAGTTGTTTTTATTTGAAAGTCATTGAACTTGATTTTTCTGGTGCGAATCCAACTATAACAATGATCATGAGTGCCCATCTTTTTTTTGTTGTAACAACTAAAATTTTCATATGAATAGGAAGTTAGTATAAGTATATTTGATGTTCAGAAGAATTGATATTCACGATTATAAGTGTGCAATGCAAGAGCAAAATGGTCAAAGAATATTAAATTATGGAAAATTTATTTTTAAGACCCTTATTTAAGTCATGATATGATGATTATTCAATTAGAATTTAACCTTAAGGACATAAGGGCAAAATTTGAAATAAAGGACTAAAAGTAAGAAGCTTATTTTGTAAACTTTGAAAATTATTATTTCAAAATCTAGAAAGATTTGGGCAAATGTCATCAATATGACTTTTATACTATTTGAGATAAAAAAAAATATAAGAAAAAGATTCGGGTCATTTGGAGTTGTAACGAATGAGTTATGATGGAAATAAAATGGCCCAAAAATGACAAAAGTGATCAAACGGCCATGTTCAAGGGCCTGTAACAAAAATTCTAGAAAGATTTGGACTTAAGTCAGGTTGGGAAAGTTTTTAAACTCATTATCATCTTTCTAAAGATGTAAAGTTTGTAAATTTTGAATCTCACATGGGAAAGTTATGTCTAGATGAAAATCAAAAAAAAAAAAAGTTGGAGAAATTTCTAAGACAAGGGGGTATTTTTGGTATTTTGCACCAACTAAACCAGCAACTTGTTTTCTCCATCCCGTGTGCGTGTTTTACCCTCTAAAACACGCCTCCCTTCTCGATTACACAAACAAGTACTCACAATCAGCAAAAGAAAGAGAAAGCGAGTGCCAAGATCGAGAGAAAGAGGGAGACGGGAATTGAAGCAACAACGGAATACTCACACGCACACACCGATCGGTTTACATGTGGGTGCGATTTCAGATCCGAATAAGATTAGAGGAGGAAGAGATCATTGCGGGGGACAACCCTCACTACTGTCGGCGTCGTCCGGCCACCGGCGGCGGCGTATGTGCTGACTGTGGGTGCGCAAAGGTGAAAAAAAAGAGAAGGTGGAAGCAGAGGCTGGCTATGGTCTCTTTGATTCGCGATTTCAGCAAGAAGAAGTGAACAAATCGTAAATCAAATCACATACACACACTCGCGTGTGTATGAATCGTTGATGTGTATGAGTGAATCAAAGAGAATGCGAGAATGAGGGAGAAATCGAGAGGCAGAAATGGTGAAGGAGCAGCAGCCATCGTGATCTGAAGGCAAGAGGGGCAGCCAAACCGCTGCTGGTGGTTGGTGGTGGCGTGAATCGGCGGCAGAACTGCCGGCGGTAGGGCTTCCCGGCGGCCAGAGGTCTTGTAGTGACAGGGAAAGGACCTTTGGACCGATTTTCCACTAGAAGGGTCAACAAAACTCATGATTTCAGATATAGACGCAAGTGTAAGTGTTTTCTCGAACCCTAGTAGTTTGAGCTTTAAAAGTTCTTCATGCATGTTGAAAACTTGGGGTTTGTTTCTGATTTTATGTCACAATGTGATTTCAAGAACAAAAGAAATTGTATATTATGTAAAAGCAACATACCATATTATGATTAAAATTGTTGGAAATTGCATAATAATAGTAGTGGGGTTGCCCATTAGGGCTGGAACTATCTGGTGTGGATAGCTCTTATGTTTGGTGATTTTTCACATTATTATTTATACCTTCTGCATTTCAATTATTCTATCAATATTACTGACGGTTAGATCTTATTCTTTTCCTTGATGTATACAGTACTACTACTACTCCTACTAAGTACTGCTACTACTACTACTGTACGTGATGAAGTCCAATACCATTCACAAGTACGTCGACCCCATTTTGGAGGCCTTGATTTGCAGGTTAGTATGTGTTAATATCACCTTCCTCTTCAATATATTCAATTTTATAAAGTCCACTCTTTGGAAGACCAATTGCTTAACGGAAAGAATTATCACCTTCCTCTTCAATATATTCAATTTTACTTTCACACACGTCCTCTCACAAATCAAGACTTGTTACAGCAATTCACACTACATAGATGTATTTTTCAATCAGTGGTGCAAAAAAGTCACTTCACGTCCATAATCCACTTGGCTTAATTTTCTTTATAAAAAAAGTTGAATGCTCATAAAATTAGTTGCAAAGATTACAGCATGGCAAGGGGGTGTAGATGTTTGTTGACTTACCATCTTTTGTCATTTTCAACCATGCAAGCATTGGACAAATAAATAAGGAAGAGTACATGTAAAGCAACCATACCATATAAAAAGACCATAAATATGGTCATACATGGGAAATAGGGAAAGTAAGACAATTTATCATCCGAAGCTGCATGTTTCTACAAAAAAAGGCAAATAAGTCACAACAATCGTAATCTAGATATCAGTAACGAAGTTAAATTGAACTAAAACAGACTTGCAAAATAAGTCATCGGAATCGCCAAATGGGTCACGATTCCCGTGCCAAACGTCACGTTCCCAATTGCGGTACGTTTGCGTACCAATCGCCGATAGATGCGCTACCTCGCTGCCTGGTACGCCTTTCATTCGATCCCATCTAGTCTTCGATTTGGTTCCCAAATCGTGATACTGGTTAATCGAATTTCAATAAAACGCGAACCGGGTCCCGAATTTGGGTTTGGCGGGAAATTGATTCTATCGGGAGAAAAAACGACGACAGATGATTGCACCCATTGATTTCTGTTATGATGCTTCGTATTCCTCATCTGATTCTTCTAATGGGTTTTATTTTTTGTTATATAATACACATCACTACAATTCTTCTTTACACTTCTACAGTTCTACTTCTCCTGTTACACTTATACTTCATTTCCGTGTTTTGTAGTTATACCTAGAAGACTGAAACTGATTTTAGTGCTGGAATTATGAATTCTGTTGCTACAATTATGTATTTGTGTTTTAAGTTTGCTTCCAGCATGGAATTATGTTTTCAACATGGGTACATCGTACCAGATTCTATGGTACACAGTACCGGGACGTACCAAAATGAACCTACCCCCTCGTATCGGATACGTCCAAAGTGGCGTACCGTGTTCCCGATCCTCGTTCCCGTACCCGGGCATACCACACAAACGAGGGTTTTGCTGTCCTAGGTAGTGGTTTAAACATGGTATTGTACCCAACGTGGTTTCCTTTAATATGCTCTTGAACGACTATCCTAGAAGAGAGAGTTTCTGAGGCTGAAAAGTTATTTAAAAAGCTCATCAAAAAGGAACTGCCTTCTGATGAAATCAGGAAACCACAAGTAGAGGAATCAATTGGTGCCTTGACTGCCTTCTGTGCTTCGTCAATTGAACTCCGGTCTCGCTGTCGTGAGGTAATAATGGGTGATGTAACTTCCTGTATCCAATCCCTTCAACCCATTCATAGCGATGTTGTTTAGTAGTTCTTGCTTTCGTTCTTTGAAAATCCCACGAAAGCGTTTCCTTAGAATGATTTTAGCTCTGTTTCTTGTGAATTCCATCCATATCACTACCTGTGATGATGCGTTCAAAGTGTTCGATGAAATGACCCAAAGCCAACCTCTGCCATCTTTTTTCCTATTCAACCGGCTGTTGCAGGCTGTTACCCAGAAAATACACTATTCTTGTTCGATTCTTTTTAAAGAGATGTGTTTCATTTGTGCTCCCATGAATGTATACACTACTGCCATTGTCATCAAGTCATGTTGCGCACTACACCACACCAACCAGAGTTTTGCTGTCATTGGTACTAGTTTGAAACATGGTATTGTACCCCACGAGGTTTGCTATTGCACGCTCTTGAATGGACTGATCCTAGATGACAGACTTTATGATGCTCAGAAGTTTTTCAAAAAAGCTCATTAACATGGAACTTTGCAAACCTACTCAAGTTATGTTCAACATTATGATTAAAGGGGTTTGCAAGGCTAGCAAGAACGATACTGCCATTAGTTTGCTTAGACTAATGGAGAAGAGAGTTTGTAGACCTGGTATTGTAACATAACACGATGACGGAAAGGTAGATGATGCCTTGAAGCTCTTGAAAGAAATGATTTCCGACAAAGGTATCCTACCGGATGTTTTTACGTATTGGTTGATGGATTTTGCAAATGACTTATAGAGACTGCATATGTTGTCATAGGCATGATGATCACGAGAGGGAATGCTCCTGATATCGTGACTTATGCATCCTTTATAGATGGTCATTCTTTGAAAGGTGAAATGAGCAACAGGTTTTTAATTCAATAGGGTCTCGAGGGCTGGTCGCTAATATAATTAATTTATAATAGTTTATTGGCCGGGTACTGTAAAAAGTCGCAGATAAGAGTGACCATGGATCTGTTTTATGAGTTGAGAAAAAAAGGTTTGAAACCTGATGTGTCACGTACAACACTTTGATGCACTTTGATACATGGACTGTTTAAGGTTGGATATTGGGTAGATGCAAACGGGCTTTTCAATAAGATGGTTGCAAAGGGTGTTCTCCAAGTCAAGTAACTTATAGAATAGTTTTAAAAGGTCTGTGTGACAACCACTAATTGGAAAAGGCACTCGATATGTTTCATTCGCTGGGTGACAACAAACGAGACTCAGATCCTTGTGTGTACAACATTCTTATCCTTGTATGTACAACATTCTATTTTTGATATATAATTAATTATAAACATGTTTATCATTGCATTCAAATTAAAGTGTATATTTAAAATTAAAGAACATGAATACTAATCTTATTTTGCGATTTTAAGAAACTCGTTTTTGGATGTAACAATGATTCTTAACCATCGTCTTGTTTTCCAAAAGCAAATCGGATTAAACTTATAATTTTGATTTATATGTTTGTATGAATCATGAACTATTTAGTATAACTTATAAACTTAAATAAAAGGCCATCTTAAAATATCTAATTCAAAAGACATGAAAATACGCCCGAAGTATTAGATACACTTTTTTTTATACATATTTGAATAGTAGTTCCACAAAATTTCAAATATTCATATTAGTTTAAAATCCTAAACATGTATTTTTTTTTATAGTTATAAGTCACTGCATTAGGAGGGCAGCCACTTTGTTCCATTTTAAGAAACAATTCTTTGGCTTCCATCACAAGCCCTCCCCGACATAAACCGTTGATCATAACGTTATATACCTAAACACTGGGTTTCGAACCTTTAGTAGTAAAATCGTTGAACAGATTTCGTGCCCGATCGAGCTTTCCAGATTTGCCTAAACCATCAATAAGAATAAGAATGTTGTACACACAAGGATCTGAGTCTCTCGTTTGTTGTCACCCAGCGAATGAACATATCGAGTGTCTTCTCCAATTGGTGGTTGTCACACAGACCTTTTAAAACTATTCTATAAGTTCCCTGACTTGGAGGAACACCCTTTCCAACCATCTTATCGAAGAGCCCGTTTGCATCTACCCAACGTCCGACCTTAAACAGTCCCTGTATCAAAGTGCTGTACGTGACATATCACATATCAGGTTTCAAACATTTTTTACTCAACTCATGAAACAGATCCATGGCCACTCTTATCTACGACTTTTTTACAGTACCCGGCCAATAAACTATTATAAATTATTATATTAGCGACCAGCCATCGAGACCCTATTGAATTAAAAACCTCCTGTGCGTTGCTCATTTCACCTTTCAAAGAATGACCATCTATGAGGGATGCATAAGTCACGATATCAGGAGCATTCCCTCTCGTGATCATCATGCCTATGACAACATATGCGGTCTCCACAAGTCCTTTGCAAAATCCATCAACCAATACATTAAAGGTATGAACATTTGGGGAGATCCTTTTATACCCCATTTCTTTAAGCATACGACAAACTTGATCCCATCGACAAATCTTGCAAAAACCATCAATCAAAGATGTATACGTAAAAACATCCGGTAGGATACATTTGTCGGAAATCATTTCTTTCAAGAGCTTCAAGGCATCATCTTGCAAAGTTCCACGTTGATGAGCTTTTTGAAAAACTTCTGAGCATCATAAACTCCGTCTTCTAGGATCAGTCTATTGAGCGTGCAATAGCAAACCTTGTCGGGTACAATACCATGTTTCAAACTAGTACCAATGACAGCAAAACCCTGGTTGGTGTGGTGTAGTGTGCAACATGACTTGATGACAATGGCAGTAGTGTATACATTCATAGGAGCACAAATGAAACACATCTCTTTAAAAAGATAAATCGAACAAGAATAGTGTCTCATCTAGGTAATAGCCTGCAACAGCCGGTTGAATAGGAAAGAAGATGACAGAGATTGGCTTTGGGTCATTTCATCGAACACTTTGAACGCATCATCACATGTAGTGATATGGATCGAATTCACAAGAAACGGAGCTAAAATCATTCTAGGGAAACGCTTTCGTGGGATTTTTAAAGAAGGAAAGCAAGAACTACTAAACAACATCGCTATGAATGGGTTGCAGGGATTGGATACAGGAATAGACGCGACGTTTTTACAACTGAGAAGCAACTTCTTCGAAACACATCTCTTTAAAAAGATAAATCGAACAAGAATAGTGTCTCATCTAGGTAATAGCCTGCAACAGCCGGTTGAATAGGAAAGAAGATGACAGAGATTGGCTTTGGGTCATTTCATCGAACACTTTGAACGCATCATCACATGTAGTGATATGGATCGAATTCACAAGAAACGGAGCTAAAATCATTCTAGGGAAACGCTTTCGTGGGATTTTTAAAGAAGGAAAGCAAGAACTACTAAACAACATCGCTATGAATGGGTTGCAGGGATTGGATACAGGAATAGACGCGACGTTTTTACAACTGAGAAGCAACTTCTTCGAAACACATCTCTTTAAAAAGATAAATCGAACAAGAATAGTGTCTCATCTAGGTAATAGCCTGCAACAGCCGGTTGAATAGGAAAGAAGATGACAGAGATTGGCTTTGGGTCATTTCATCGAACACTTTGAACGCATCATCACATGTAGTGATATGGATCGAATTCACAAGAAACGGAGCTAAAATCATTCTAGGGAAACGCTTTCGTGGGATTTTTAAAGAAGGAAAGCAAGAACTACTAAACAACATCGCTATGAATGGGTTGCAGGGATTGGATACAGGAATAGACACGACGTTTTTACAACTGAGAAGCAACTTCTTCGAAACACATCTCTTTAAAAAGATAAATCGAACAAGAATAGTGTCTCATCTAGGTAATAGCCTGCAACAGCCGGTTGAATAGGAAAGAAGATGACAGAGATTGGCTTTGGGTCATTTCATCGAACACTTTGAACGCATCATCACATGTAGTGATATGGATCGAATTCACAAGAAACAGAGCTAAAATCATTCTAGGGAAACGCTTTCGTGGGATTTTTAAAGAAGGAAAGCAAGAACTACTAAACAACATCGCTATGAATGGGTTGCAGGGATTGGATACAGGAATAGACGCGACGTTTTTACAACTGAGAAGCAACTTCTTCGGTTCCCCACACTGTCCGACTGTATACAATCAAATCAGTATTTTGATTATTGATGAGACGCAACCCGTACTTCTCTCTACCGTATTTTACTATTTTTAGATATGAAAATGTTATTTACAAGGAGAGTTTACGAAAAGTGTTTTTAATACTACTGATGAAAGAGAAATTGTAGAGACTAGAGACAAGGCATAGTAAAATACAATATCATTATATGCAAAAACTATATAATATAATATTTCGTTTGTATACACCAAGGTATAATTATAATATAACTTAAAATTTCAAGTCAACTATCATATTATATTGCATTTTATATTGACTATTTTGTGGTAACACATATATATATATTTGTGGGGGTATCAAGTTATAAATTATCTTGACAATCTAAAAATGGTTTGATAGGGTTGGTGGGACCAAAATGATTTGCTTTCTTTCACACATAAATTGTAAAATAATTGATTTTGATTTTAAATAAAGATAGTGAATTTCTTATATTCCTATATACTTCTAATTACGTATCTTAATATTTGGATTATATTTTTGTAGCAATACTAGTTTTAATACAATCATTTAACATATAAATTTACTTTTTTGACACTAGAAGAAAGGGAGCAATTTAGCTAGAAAATGTAGATGATTTACTATTTTTTAAACGTGGAAAATTTAATATTATTAATAATTTATGTGAGATACATAGTTAGTATGAATATGACTTATGAGAATTAGTCATGAGATTAATATTTTCTTTGTTACATGTATGCAATAAGAAGTTACGGAAATGTAGTGATGTCCTTGTCTATTTGCCATTTTTGTAATAATCTATGCGTCTCAAAAAATATATATAACGAGGGAAAAACTGTCTAATAAAAAGCTATTTTTTTTATCTAAATTAGAGTCAAAAGGGCGTAATTTAAAAGGTGCGCATTATAAAGGCGTAAGTTAGCAAAGCTCCCGACAAATTTGCCGGATTGTATAATATATACAACTAGGTTAATAGCCCGTGTGTTACACGGTTGAAAATTAAATAATTAATTTTTTAATAAAAAGCACACAAACATAACAGCCACATGATGCTATAAAATTTATAATATTACATAACACACAAACATACACAAAGCACACACACACATCAGACAAACACAGCAGACAAACATAAGCACAAGACCAAAATTGAAAATCAGGGACAAACAATTAACAAAAAAATTGATGAAGCTTATGAACTGTGATGGAAAAATTCAAGAAATAGCAATGTATTTTCATAGACAAACTAAAGTAGGATGTCTATTTCTGTAGGATAGAAGATAGTACATCGAAATAAGCCAAAAATTGCGAACATATCCTTTTAGGGACCAAAAAATTCAATTTTTTCAAAGTACGATGCTATTAATGAGTTTTTTTGCAAAGTTCAATGCTAAAAACAACATTTTTTTCCAGAAAACTATCCTGCAAAAGAGCTTTAATGTACAAAAAATGTAACTTTTCCAAATCATCTAAAAAGAATCCGAAAAAGTCATTTTTTTTTCAAAGTACGATGTTATTAATGAACATTTTTGCAAAGTTCAATTCTATGTATGGTTTTTTTTTTCTTCAGATTACTGCCATATAAATGAGATTTAATGTACAAAAAAAAAAAACAAAAATCTTTGAGAAAATTGCACATAAGAAGTCATCGCATGTAAGGAGATGTACAGACATAAGAGTATTGATAATATTCAAGCTTCTTTTATCTTTTTATTCATTATAGATGGTACCACAACACACCGCCATACACACCCACACTCACAAATAGGAGAGAAAATTACATCTATGAATTGACAAGCGAGTAAGGTGCTATTTCTTCACCAAAATAACAAAATGGCTTTTATGAAAGAAGGAACAAAAAGAAGTTCCTATGGTATCCATCCCTTAAAATGGTTATTTGCACTGTTACACATAAGTCAAAGTCAAAGGCAGACCAGATAGGGCATTTAAAGAACCTGTTAATTGATTGTCCTATACATGACTGCCATAAACAAAAAAATCATTAAAATAATAACAATTTTAATCATGTTCTAGTAAAGAGGAATCCCTATAAAAGAGAGTTACAATGTGGAAATGATTGACATAAACCGAGGAAACAAATCTGCAGTTAAGTTGTTTGAAACAACCCTTTAATATAAAGTTCCAATATTTTACAAAGTTGTGTAAAGGAAAAAAAAACCTTTACGAATCTTTAACCTTACAATGTAGCAATAAATTTCTAAAATTAATCATAAGATTAAATTGAGGATAAAATTGAGCAGAAGAGATGTCACAAAAATTACCTAAATCATGGATTTCATGGCTTTCTCGAACTCCCAATCAGGAAGAACACGACAAAGCTCTTGTTATGCTTTACGCCAATGTTGTTTATGAATAATTCCTCATCGATGGGTGAACCGTCATCTATAAAATGAAATCAAAGGCCCTCTAAATTCTTTTTCGTAATTGTGGGTGTCGTGGAAAGTCGAAATTGATGATATAAATCTACACAGATGGAGAAGTTTTCACGTGGTAATATAGGCTCGATAATGGAGTAGTAGAATCAAACCTAAGAGAATTAAATCAAAAGAACCAAAAGAAAATCAGGTAAAACTATGAATTTCTATCAAAATCAAAATCGATTTAGGCGGAAAAAAAACGTTCCTTCTTGTACCTTTGGAGTGCTGACAAGTGAATCGATTTCACGGAAAGGATGATTAGGCTTCGAGTTTCAGCTTTAACCAAAGTTTTGGATCGTTTCGTTAAAACATCAACAAATCAATGAACATTCACATATTTTGAACCTAGAAAATCACAAGAAAGAGCACAAAAAGAAATCGATAATAAATCAAATCACTGCTTCGATCAAATGGCGAATAGAATGAAGACGAAGATAAAGGAGCGATTGGGGAAGTGAAGGGTTACATCAGATCCAGATCCAGTAGAAGAAAAGACAAACATCATTGGATTCATACATGCTAAATCAATTGATATGACGAATCAGAGAGGGAATGAAATGCATAGAAGCTCTTAGAGGTATATACGTATGAATCGATTTCAAATTTGAAGTTGATAACTTGCTAATTTCTCGTGGAACACGTGGAATTGATTGACTACTTGACTAAAATAATCGACTTCAATTGATGTGAATACCATAAATCAGCGATCATACGTTACTTTGAAACAATTAGCGTGATAATAGCACCAAGGCATCACCAATTCCTCTTCTTGCTTTTACTTTGCTAACAGATCATGCACAAACAAAAAAAATGGAATAAGGTATAATTTAAGTACCTTCATGACCAAGATTTTGGAGAAACCGCTTGATACCTTTTATGGATTTGAAGGATAAGCCTGAGTAAAATACAATGTCCTCCAATTGTAACTCAAGGATAAAAAATGATTTCATTACATTGATACCATGCACAGTTGCACACAATAAACCAATATGTACCCTGATAAAATGCCTCACGAAGGCTTTGGGATAGTTCCTGTCCAGCCATTTTCCATACATATAAATGCAGGGATGATTCTGACCTTATCAACAATGGCAAACAACTCAGAAGCAGTTTTTTTTTTTAGAACAAAAGTCTTCAAAATTAAAGCTCAAAATTTAAGAGTTTAGAGATGATACCGAACGAAGCAGGTGTGAAATTGGCAAGTATGTCCACACGATCTTTTAACATGCAGATATCCGGTCCAATTTGCATAAATCAATGATGTTCACCCAAAGGGATCCTGACTTTGACGGACGTATTCTTAGTAGCCACCAGACCAACCTTCTTGTTCTCCTCCAAAAACTTAAGCACCATAGCCACTGTCTCCTCTGAAACCCTAACTTTCTCCTTCAAAAAGCTTTATCATTGAGTGAAGTGTAATCTGCGACAACATATTCTACTACAAAACCTGCAAATCAAGAATCACTTCAAATATACTTGTGTCAAGCTTAAGCTTGGGTTCCACGAAGAGGAATATCTAAAAGCAGATAAAATGTCAAAAAAGTAGACGGATATAAAACATGTATTACAAAACTCCGAGGAGGAAAACGGAAATAAGAAAAGGTTGTAAAATCACCAACAAAAGGGCATTAATCTTCCCCTCATCTTTAACCTTCATCAGTTTCAGCCACGAATCCTGCAATCATCTTCACCATTTGACCGCCGTTAAAGCACAGAGCACCTCGTCATCTCGAGAATCTACTGAACCAAGCGATGAGACCTCTTCGTCCCTCAAATCCGCCTCACCGCCCCTAGGGTTTGGCTCGTCTTCTTCTGTTTCTACAACATCCTCGGGGAAGAAATATAAAGGTAAGAAGGAAAGAGCTCGGATTATCCGACGAGATCCGGTTGAAACTCCTAAATTTGTTCCACAAAACTCAAATGTTTAACGCACTGAAATCAAAAGTAGAAGACCCTTCGTGCACATGAGCGGATTTTAAAATTCAAAATGGAAGGGTAAAGATTGAGCCGTGATTTAAGGAATCAGGCGAAATCGATAGCATAATTTTAGGGACGGTTTTGAAGCCTGCTCTTACGTGAGAAAGGTTTAAGCGGGAAATAAAAATGCAGTAGGTCTAAAAACATGACACTTGGCAAATAAAGGCTTTAGAAAAATGCCATGTGGCATTAACATGCTTGCTTTATTATAATACTAGGTTATAACCCGTGTGATACACGGCTTGACAAGTTTAAATGCAACTCCTTATTAAAATACAAAACCCACAAGTTATTTTTGGACAAAATTAAAACTTCCTAAAATTTGTTATCTGTTTTGATGTGAAGAGAAAATTGATTTTGTTACGAAATCTCTTGCCCGTCTAAAGCATAAATGGAACGTAGACATAATGTATAAGCCAATATTTTCTTCTTGATTCAATACTTCTCTTTTAGATAATCAACTGGTTGGTCTAAATGGATCTTAGCTAAACATAATCCCAAACACTAAATGTCTCCAAAATCCACAAAAATAACACAAAATCAATCAAATAAGACATAATCCGTTCTCCCTCTCTTGAAGTACAACCATAACATCATAACCTGCAATGAATCAAGAAAGGGCTGATTTTTTTAATCATAATATGTTTATTAATTTTATGTTAATGAATTACATATATAACATGAAATGAATCAAGAAAGATCGGTTTATTTGATCATACTTTTTTTGTTAAGCTTTATGTTAATTAATTACATATTTATGAAAATATCCAAATGGGAAAATGTACCTATCTAGTAGCTATTTTCAAGAAGTTGAAGTTCTTCCTAATCTTTTATTTGTAATGGAGTCAAAGTCTCTTCGAAAATATATTTTTATAAGTTTTGAATCATAGCTCATATAAAAGAAGCATGATGCATCTCATTCACTTAATAAAACATCAGATCTATAAACACATAGTGGTTTGATACATATACTCCTTAAAAGGTAATATTGAGGGATCATCCATTTAAAAGGGAGAAAAATGACGATATAAAAAAGTACAAATGAAACTAAGATGCTATATTGGTAAAGCAAAAGAAATTACAATGCTATTTTTGCATTTAGCTTAATCAGGGAATGAATGCAAGTAATAACAATGTATTTTCATTTTTTAGAAATATATATTAAAAAGTATAAATGAAACTAAGATGCTATATTGGTAAAGCAAAAGAAATTACAATGCTATTTTTTGCATTTAGCCTAATCAGGGAATGAATGCAAGTAATAACAATGTATTTTCATTTGTTTTACAAATATAACAACTTACTTTGTAAATTATTTATTCAGTTTCTTCAAAGAGATGACTATATTAAGATAGGGAAACTAATGTTAAGAATTGAAAAAAAATCAAGCAACATCAGGAAGTTTGTTGCTACTTTTTAGCATACTTTTTAACTCTCTATCCGACATAACGAAGTACATTGCTATTATTTAGCATATTAACATTTTTCATATTTTAAAACTAAATTGCAAATTTAATCCTTTTTTTAGTTGGTTTTTTTATTTAGGTATAAAACGATTTTTTGTGCAATTTTGGTCCTTAAATCATGGTTTCATGACACATTTGGCCACTCAACCATTTAAGTTAATACCCAATTTGGTAACTTTATGAAATTAATCAAAATACCCTCATCTCTTTCATATTTTGTATGTTCGTCCATGGAAACCATAATATTTCAACCAAACTCTCATTTCTAGATCAGAATTATTGTAAACTCTTATCTAGTTTGTAGTCCAATTATTTAAGAAACATAACAAAAACCAACAATTTAGGCTGAAATCATCCAAAAGTAGAATGCTTTTAACCGTACTTCATATAACTGGATGAATTTTCAATATGTAATCTCCAATAAGAAAATAAAATGAAAGTAATATTCTATAATTAGGTAGATTTTTGAAGTAGAATACTTCAATAAGATAAATAATGAAAATATGCTAACAAGGTTTCAGAAAGTATATAAGAATTTGATGACAAAAATAGCATAAGTAAAAATAAGTAAACGAACCTGTGAGTATTTTAAAGATGGACTCCACGAAAACCTTTTGTTGTGGACGAATTCAAACCATCTGTGTTGGTTAGTTAGGGTGAAATCCCAAATTATCAATCAAAGAACATTGCTATTTCTTTCATTTACGTGTGGGTCAATCTGCTACCAATCTAAAAAGAGAAAACTGATTAAGTGGGTTCAAAAATTTTCTAATAAATATAACTGAATATGAAGGAAAAGATAAAGGGAATATATCTAAAACCTGCAGAGCATTTATCCTTACCAATATTAGCATCTTCAAGGGCTTTTACCAGCAACAATGAAATATCACGGCTCTTGAACATCTCAAGATCCATCTCAATTGGTTAGGGTCTTGCAGGTCCATCTGGATTCCATCATAGTTCCTCTTGACCAGGGGCTGGTGTTTAATTAATATAAAGGGCTGGTGTTTAATTAATGTAGGAGCTTAGGGGTTAAACTTTCAAAAGGACCATTTTAGCCTTTCCTCTTTCATTTATCTCCTCAATCAAGAAACCCTAAATATGAACACGTACAACCAAAATTTAACAAATCAAATACAAACTTAATCAAAAAATAAAATTCTAGTATGATGTGAG
Organism: Cichorium intybus; assembly: GCA_023525715.1. Classification (NCBI taxonomy): domain Eukaryota; kingdom Viridiplantae; phylum Streptophyta; class Magnoliopsida; order Asterales; family Asteraceae; genus Cichorium; species Cichorium intybus. The sequence goes on along the minus strand of CM042016.1, from coordinate 52,038,142 downwards.
TTAATAACCCAAAATTTAGTCAAACAACTATCAAAAGGAATTGAAATTGAACACAGATTAAAACCTTTTGCAATCATAAGACAGAGGACCCATCTGCAAAAAAAAAAAAAAAAAAAAAAAAAAACATGAACTTCGAACTCAATTTATGATCAACTGTACCGAAATTCAATAAAATTATATGGGTTTAAGTAAATTAATAGTTTAGCTTTCTGGTTGTAAGAAAATAAAGAGAACCCTCCATGAGAGGGAGGGGGAGGGGGGAGAACCAACAGAGGAGATGACCAAATATGGGAAGATAGTAGGGGCATATTACCTTATTTCACATTAACATGCCTTACATCAGGAAATAAAGCCAGGATTTTTTAGATGAAAATTAATATTAAAAAATGATAGAAATTGATTAAGTAGTTGTGTTTACCTGTAGGTTAAGCAACCCACAATGTGGGGTAGAGAAAGGGGAGATATGAGACTGAACTGTTAGTCAATTCCATATATCAAGTGTGAAGCAATCAATTCGTCAGCAAAAGGTCTACAATTGGTTTTCATCTTTTGATTTTGTTTATTCAAAACACCTGCATCAGTAATCAACAACCAAAAAAACCCAAAAATCAAAACGATAACATGAAAAATTGTATAAAACTAAAAGAAGAATCGAACCTTTAATTAATCCGAGCACCATCATATCATAAACTTTTTATAAAAAAAGGGGACGATCTTTCTTCTATGATAAAAAAGCGTTCATAGTTCCTTATCACGAGAACCCAAGTTACCCTAAGTTCTGCATCTCCCCAACAAACATAAGGTTAACAGATTTTCCTCTTTGAAGTTGACACATTCGACCCTAGTATAAAAAAATTAAGTCAGCACTGTTGATTGAAAGAAAAACGGGAATCCCAAAGAAGACTCTGATTCCAATTTTTGAAAAACCCAATTGTCGGAATGAGGTCTTCTGTTTACTGAAACCGATTTCAAATAGTAATTTTGATTATTTTACTGGTCCAAAAATCGAAAACAATGATTCAATTAATGACAAAAATTAACAACAGAGCCCAAAATTTCAAAGAAAACCGAAAGGTGATTTTTAAATCTGAAACATACAGACCACAAGGCAGCAGAGGAGATGATATTAATCTGAATCGACGCAGACCCATGTTGATTGTCATTCTTGTGGGGCTTAGGGTTTGTGAGAAATAGAGATGAGAGAGAGATGGTGTTCATAGTGGAACTTAGCAGCCTTAGTGATGCGATGGTACGATATCTGATTGTGGTGGTGGTAGTAAGGGTTAATGGTGGAGGCTGTGATTAGGGTTGTTGAGGGATAGTCGGCGAGATCTAAGAAACAGAATAGAGAGAGAAGAATTGAACGGCAAGTGATAACTGTATATACATCTATATAGAAGGACACGTGTCATAATATTTTGGGCGGGAAAATGAGTTTTAGAAAGCTTAGAAAAATGAAACGTGGTATGTATTGGATTGCTTTATTATAAGAGATAGATATATATAGATAGATATCGATTTGTGCGGATAATTCGAACTTAACCAACATTCTTATTTTTATTTTTTTATGACAATCTCGTACAGTAGAATCATATTCGAATATTACCCTCGAAATGTCTAATAACAATTAATTTAATTTTATACTTTATAATATTCACTTATTACTTTCATATTCATGTGCCTAAAGTCCAGCAAATGTATAATTTATGTGGCATTAAATGTCCTTTTACCGAGGATAAGTAATAATTATGCAAAAACCTATCTTATAAAATATCATATTATTATTTTTGATATTTAATTAATTATAAACATGTTTGTCATTGCATTCAAATTAAAGTGTATATTTAAAATCAAACAACATGAATACTAATCTTATTTTGCGATTTTAAGAAACTCGTGTTTGGATGTAATAATGATCCTTAACCATCGTCTTGTTTTCTAAAATATCTTAAAATTGGTACAAGTCAGTTTAGCATGTTGTACATATATGTTGCACATATGCTCCATATAGGTAGTCGTTTCTACAGGTTTGCGGAGGTGTGGAAACATCGACCAAGCACAAACAAGTGTTCGACAAAATGCTTCAAAGAGATGGATTGAGGCTTCCTATACAAATGGAGTACAAGGGTACGCATTTATCTTTGTGTAAATATGTTGTTTTTGATGTTTTGGTTTCTACTAGAATGTTTAACCGATTCCAGATCTATAACTTTTAGAATCGATCGTTGTTCTTTATTTCAAGCTGAAATCCTTATATATATATATATATATATATATATATATATATATATATATATATATATATATATATATATATATATATATATATATATATATATATAAACTTTTTTTTTTTTTTGAAAAAAGCAACTTTATAAAACACAGGGTCCCCAGCAAGAAGCTGAGCAAACCCAAAAAAAACCGTACATGCTACATAGAAGAAAATGCTAAATTTGGGGATATAACCCACAAATTCCTATCTAGCACTAAATTACGAGCTTGACTCTCTAACCACAAAAACGCCTCCTTTTGAATATCACGAACCAGCTCTTCAACTTTAGAGATCTGGTTTTTGAATCTCGCCTTATTTCTAGCCATCCATAAGTGTTTAATGACTGCCACCCCCACAATCTTGCGAATTCTACTAAGCAAAGGAGATTGATTTTGACCCAACAGGCGCATTGGAATTTCCTCAAGGCTTGAAACGCTATCCATTTGCAAACCCCACCACTGATGCACCTTCTCCCAAACTTCTGAAGCGAATTTGCACTCATTAAAGACATGCTTTCCCGACTCTATCGCATTAGGACATAAAACACACTGCTGAGCACCACCTCCTAACCCCCTTTTTTCAAGATTATCACTCACCGCCAATCTGTCCATATAAAATCTCCACATAAAAATCACAACTTTATTTGGAAGCCACCTGTCCCACCTGTTGACACCACAATTCTCTTGAGTTTTCTCCACTATTTGATGTCTTAACCACGCCACAGTGAATCTACCTTTGGGCCCACCTTCACAATACCACGAATCCTCATTATTAGATAGATTCACATTCTTTATCAAATCCTTTAAATTATCCAATTCTTCCTTAGATCTCCCTTGTCTGATTGTTCCTCTCCAATCCCACGAACCACCTTCAGTGCCAATTCTTCCTTCCACTGTGATATTCGGATTGCTTTCCAATCTAAACAAACGAGGGAATTTAATGCTAAGTTGATCATCAGATATCCATCTATCGGTCCAAAATTTTGTTTCTTTACCGCTTTCCACCTTTCTTCTTATAATTTGTCTAGGATCTAAATTTATAATTTTAAGTTGGCTCCATTGTTGAACTATTCTCCTCCAAGTATTGTTGCCTTCCTCTCGCCACATATCCTCACCATGAATGCTATCGATAATGTGCCTCCAGAGAGCATTCCGTTCCTTACAATATCTCCAGAACCATTTAGCGAGTAAAGCTTTATTTAAGTCGGCAAGACTACCAATACCTAACCCTCCTTGCTTCCTATCTGCCAGCACCTTCTTCCAGTTCACCCAAGCTATTTTTCTTTTCTTCAAGTCGCCTCCCCAAAAGAAATCACGCCTGATTCCTTCAAGAGTTTTGATTATACCTTTTGGAGCTCTGAATAAAGAAAACAAATAGTTTCCAATACTTCCAAGAACATTACAAATAAGAGTATATCTACCCCCCACCGACAGCGTTTTCATCTTCCATCTGTTGAGTTTAACTTTGAATTTCTCAATCAAAGGCTTCCAAGGTTTTTTAGATCCCGAGTATTTTGATATTTTTTAAAGAATGTTGCAGTCACTTTAAGTCGCACCTGTTGATTGGTTTTGATCGTTCTTTAAAAGGTCCAAATTGTTTAGTGTCACTTTAAGGTTTTAAGCTTAAGCTTTCTTATATGTCTTGAATTTGATTGATGATATATTATATCAACTCTTTTGTGTTTTTGGTACTAACTTAACTATAACCAGTTCTCGTTTTGATTCCATGTATCAAAATTTTGGATCTTTGAAACAATATTTCCCAGGTTTTTTTAATCAGTTTCTCCCCCCAAACCCATGCAAAATATCATAAAGATATTGTTTCTCTACTTTTTAATAGTAGTATTGATAGTCGGTTTGATTTATAGGGTTTTGTATCTTTTGACAAAAATGGTAAGAATATCCGATCCTAATTTCGAGAAATAGGTTCTTATTTATTTAACCGTGTTCCATAATTTTCAAGACTTCACCGTTTTTTGGGGTTAAGGGAAGTCTTCATTTCCTTTTTTAAGCATACGTAGTTATTTTTAGTAATCTCAGGTTCTTAAGTTCTAACGATGTTCAAATTTTATAAACAAAACAAATTTTTAATGTGTTTTGGATAGAAAATTAATTTAAATGTGTGACTTTACGTTTGCAGTTTCTATGCCTTATTTGTCTTGTTTTGACCAGACTCTACCTCATAATTTTACAAAACAAAAAAAATATTATTTCTGTTTTTTTTTTACCTTTTTGCTCCCATCCCCTTGTATTTGGGTGTTAAGTTCATGTTTTGTCCCCTTTAGATCAATTGAAGTAATCTCAGGTTTTGATAACAAGTTTGTTGCTACGGATGCTAAGCTAAACTTTGATGACAATGTTGCATACCGCCAAAATGACATATTTGCCCTTCGTGAACCCACACAGAAGGATCCTCGTGAGGTATAATAGAAACAAAAAATTAAAGGAAATAACCTTCTACTTAATCATATGTTTGTGACCGTGACTTTGTTTCTATTTAAAATTGATCACCATCATTGTAGAATTTGATGCCTTGTTATGAACCTAAACATTCCGATACAGACATCCGATGCACCAATTTTTTTTTCGATTTAAAACGACCAAATAAAACAGTTAACCGTCTACCCATTACCTCCTGCCACCCCAATCCCCCACCCCCACCCCGGAACAAATATTACGTCTGCCGCATTGCGCGGATACATTAATATTCCTCATTTATATGTTTGACTTAAGATTCCGCTAGAATCTTAAACCAAAACTACCCTTGGAATATGCTCATGATAATAGAGAAAATTGTCAATAACTAAACTATATAGTATAGTAATAATTATGCAAAAATCTGTCTTATATAATATCAATTTGCTATTTTTGATATTTAATTAATCATAAACATGTTTATTATCGCATTCAAATTAAACTGTATTTTTACAATCAAAGAACATGAATACTAATATTATATACAAAGATTATATATATGATATGTTTTATATACAAAGATTATATATATGATATGTTTTATATTTCCAGATTCATTAATTCTGCAAGAAAAAATTATTATTATTAATTGTTTTGTCATTTTATAGATGATCACTTTGTTAAACAAAAAATGCCATAAATTCATAAATTTTTTAATAGAAATTTAAATTGAGATTAGGAATTTAGGATAGTGATTAAAGTATAATTACAATTGTTGTAAAACAGTAAACGTAAGTTAAAAAATTAGTTATTTCCTACTTCAATTGTTCTTTCATTTGGTTATTTGTTATTTAGTTGTGGTATATATATATATATATATATATATATATATATATATATATATATATATATATATATATATATATATATATATATATATATATATATATATATATATATATATATATATATATAGGGTTGAGTTCAATAAGGGACTAAAATTATCCATGGTACCAAGGGACTAATCTCGATCGTCGAAATAAAAATCATCAACAGCCAAAAAATAGGTTGTAAATTTCTTACGTCGACGCACATGTAGAGGATTATAATAAAAAACCCACTTCATTTTTTTGGTTTTTTTTATTTTTCGACATTATTCTTTTTCAAAAATAAAAACCGAATATACCAAAATTCATAATTTTTTGTCCTCTACAAATAGACATCAATATTGATATATAAAAAATAATTTTTTTTATAAGTACAACTCGTCTAGATTCACATGTGAATCTGAACTGTAAAAATTTGAATATTAGTAATTATTTTACTTTTAAAACTTTTAATACTTCAATATTATAACAATTTATGAGTAATGTACTTGATTTACAAGTAGATTTACTCATATTTACATAAAAATTTACTTATATTCACATATCAATATCATATACTATTGAGAATTTAATAATAAGTTTTTTACTACTTCAACATTTTAACAATTTATAATGAATTTACTTTGATTCACACTTGAATTTACTTACAGTCACACAACAATTTACTCAGATGCACATATGACATATCAATATCATATGATATTTTAAATATAATTTGTAATAAGAATATGATTAATTTACTTAGGAAATTTTTAACACTTCAACATTTTAATCATTTATAATGAATTTACTATGATTCATAAGTTAATTTCATTCAGATTCACACAAAAAGTTATTCAGATTCACTTAACAATATCATATGTCATTGTGAATGCCAACAGAGAATAACATAATAACAGTTCAGATTCACATGTGAATCTGAACTGTAAAATTTTGAATATGAGTAATTATTTTACTTTTAAAACTTTTAATATTTCAATGTTATAACCATTTATAAGTAATATACTTGATTCACAAATGGATTTACTCATATTTACACGAAAACTTATTCATATTCACATATCAAAATAATATAGTATTGAGAAGGTACTTAACAGGTTTTTACTACTTCAACATTTTAACCATTTATAATGATTTTACAATCATTCACAATATAAATTATTTACATTCACACAACAATTTACTCAAATACACATATCAATATCATATGGTATTTTAAATATACTTCGAAATATGAATATGATTAATTTAGTTAGAAAATTTTTAACAATTCAACATTTTAATCATTTATAATAAATATACTATGATTCATAAGTTAATTCCATTCACATTCACACAAAAATTTATTCAAATTCATATGACAATATCATATGGAATTGTGTATGTCAATAGTGGACAGAATAACAGTTGAGATTCACATGTGAATCTCAATTAGCGAAAATTTCGAAAAAAATCATTTTTTGTATATCAATATGGATCTCTATTTGTAGAGGATAAAAAGTTATAAATTTCTATATATTCAGATTTTTTTTTCGATAAAAAATAAGCCCAAAAAATTAAAAAAAAAGAAAAACACGAAGTGAGTTTTTTATAATCCGGCAGATGCACGTCCACCGTAAAGTGTATAATTGTGTGCATGAGATTAGTCCCTTGGTACCATGGTTTATATTAGTCCGTTGTTGAACTTTTGCCTATATATATATATATATATATATATATATATATATATATATATATATATATATATATATATATATATATATATATATATATATATATACACACACACACAAGGTTGCAAATTCGTGTGTTACACGGTTGACAAATAAAAAATCATGTTTAAGATGATGTTGTACTTTTCCAATGTGATACAATACCTTCTTTCATTCAACACTTTCGGATGCCCAGAACGACCTGTCATGCATCGTCCTTTGATCATGCAGTACCTTCGTGTTGTGCAAGCACAAGCGGTCATGCATCGTGCTAGCTCAGAGACCTGAGTCAGTCCTATACAGGCACTGGCATATCCCAATATCAATAAAGCCGCAAGAACGGATCATACGACTACACATAAGCATATACAGTCCTAACAACATACATACATTTTCTTTTCCCCTATAATACCGTAGTACCTACGTATGAAACTTCACACACATAGTGAAGAGACTCACCTAATCGGCAACCTTAAGCCACACGCTTCCAATCAGCATCACGGACTCCTAACTTATCACAAAGTTGCAAATCAATAATTGGGAAGAGCCAAAACCAATCCTACGGTCCAAATCTCTAAACCAACCAAGTTGACCCAAAAGTCAACTGGTCAAAGTCAACGGTCAACACTGAGATAGCGTCACTATCTCCTTAAGATAGTGTCGCTATCTCCATAGATAGTTTCGTTATCTATGAACTTTTCCAAAACTTCATTAAGCACTTAATCCTTTAAGACAAGGGCTAATACTCTCCCGAACACATCCAATAAGTTTGAAACTTCATAAAAATCCAAACTTTCTTGACATGCATGCCTCATGCTTGTCAAATCTCATACTTAGGTCCAAAAGTGAAACAATCCATGCTTAATCACTTAAAAGAGCTTGGCTTACTCCCAAAATCAGTTCAAAAGCTCCAAAGAAAGCTCTAGGGACATAAAGTTCAGATCTGTATCATTCCAATCCATAAACAACACAACAGGGGGACCATTTCTCCATTTAATGCCATAAAATACAACCCAAACTACAACACAAAGCTTTTAATCATCAAAAGGTGGAGACTTTGCACTTATAAGGGTCCAGAACGAAAATCTTGTTGATTCCTACAAGTAGAAGAGCTTCCTTGTACCAAAACCACCTTCTTGTTCTTCAAGAGATCATCCAAAGAGGGTTATGGAGCTTGAAGCAACCAAATGAGGCTAGGGTTTCGAAAGAGAGAGTTCTAGAGGCTGCAAAGGGTGGAAATGACGACTTCTAGGGTTTAGATCCCTTAAATATAGCCCAAAAACCGAGATCTAGGGTTTTGTGCAAACAACGGCGAATAGCGTCACTATCCCTTAAGGTAGCGTCGTCATCTCCACGATTTTTAAAAATACGCACACGCTAGAAAGCTGCGCTATCTCCATAGATAGCGTCGCTATCTCCAAGTTTCTCAAAATGTAACGCCTTTAAATCCAAACTTGGTCATTCCGGGAACAGGGTCTTACAAGAGTGCTTTCCACCTTTCCAATTCATTGAGCTCGTTTATGTTACCCTATCTACAAAAGCCAAGAGCAAAACTTAAAAAGATTATCCAACATAAGAACCTATTAATGGAGCTTAGTAAGAAACTGATTTTATCTTACCAATCAACATATAATGTGATAATAAGATAAATATTGAAAGTATAATGCTATATATGAATACATTTCCAAAGTAAAGTGATATAATAAGGAATAATTAGGAAGTACCATACTTCTCTTGCTACCCGTACAATGCAATGGGACACAAAGTAAGTTGGTATATTATTCATGGATTGAGACATTCGTTTATCGATTTCTACTTTCAATGTGTGATTATGGTTGATGTGTTAATCCTTCCACAATTTATTTTTAACAAACTTCAATAATATATTCATTTGTTGCTGATACCAATTAGCAATTTCTATAGATAAAAACATATGCTTGTAATCGTCTATCTATTAGTTTGGTTAAAATAGCAAAATAAAGTCGAGTATGAAACTATTTCCCTTTATGTTTGTATAATTGGCAATGTAGATTCTATTAAGACATGTACATTTTAGATACGAAACAAAATAGCTCAAATCATATTGTTCTATGAATATATATATTTCAGTATTTTTGAAATATACATATAAGAATTTTAATAAATATGATTATAAAAATATATAATATATCATTAAATAATATATAATATATGTTATCATGGTTGATGTGTTAATCCTTCCACAATTTATTTTTTAACAGACTAACTTCAATAATATCTTCATTTGTTGCCGATATCAATTTTGGTTGAATGTTAGTAATTATCTATCTATTAGATTTGGTTGAAACAACAAAACAAAGTCGAATACATAATAGCACGTATTCACTTATAAAGTTATAAATATTACTAATCAAAATACAATACTAACATAGATAGTTAATTCTTCTTAGTTATTAATAATTCTTTTATATTTTTTTTTGGTATTATTACATATAACCATTATTTTATTATTGTTAATTATTAGAAAATTTATATTGTATTATTATATTATATTATGTTATATTATATCATATTATATTATAATGTTATTGTAGTTCATTTCAAATTCTACGCTCATTAATATGCGTACGAATTTTGTCTTTTTTATTAGAATTTAACTAATTTAGTTATGGTCTCCCAATTACAAATAATAACTAAAATACTGTTAATGACATGAAAACTAAAACAAACCCCAAACGGCCAAACCTAAAACACCATGTATATCCTTGATTTCGAAAACAATAATACTAAGTAGGTAAATAAAAAGTTGAGAGATAGTGCGCAAATAATTCTACACATTATTTCAACATGTCAAAACTTTTATATATTCAAACTCTAAAGGGTAATTCCCTTCTCGAAAATTTGAAGATTACATATGACATACAAAAGCTTAATGTTTTTTTATGGGTGTGTGCAAGAAAGGTTTTGTTGACTTAATTGTTCTTATTAGCACGTGGTATGAAAAATGCTTATGAAAGTTTGGAAACAAATTGTTACATGGTTCTTAAGGCTGGAGGGAGTGGTTAGCATGTTCAGCATGTGCTAAACTATGCCACGTCAGCATTCAGCAAGTTTAGCACATGCTGACCAAAAATGGTGGTAGTGGTCAGCACATGCTGAACTTCATGCTAAACTATTTTATTAAATATTTTTTTTAAATTATTTATATTATTAAAAACAATAATAAAATTAAAAACAACCATTTCATTAAACTTAAAATACATTACATTAAAATTAAAAACATAAATAAACAACTTAAAACAAACTAAATTAAACTTAAAAACCAACTAAACACGACCTCATATATTGTCTTCATCTGAATATTCACCGTCGTACTCGTTCACCGGATCCATATTTAGATCAATATGGTCTACCGTCCAAAGATGATCGATAAGATGACGACGAAGATCGCCATGAATTTGTCGACTGTGCACCACCTGCACTCGCTCAAGGTACTCAGGACTCGCAACTGGAATTGGCTGTGGATTGGGAATGACTTCATTTTCGTCGTATTGACATATAGCATGTCCTTCGTCTTCTAGAATCATGTTATGTAAAATAATACATGTAAACATGACCTTTGCCATAGTAGATTTTTTTGTAAACAGTGAAGGTTTAGCTAGTATGGCAAAACGTTTCTTCAATACACAAAATGCTCTCTCGATGTCCTTTCGAGCTCTTTCTTGAGCTCTTTTAAACTTTCGTCTTTGTGGGTCATCTGGGAAAGCCAAAGTCTTGACGAAAATAGAACGCTCTGGATAGATTCCATCAGGGTGTGTGCCATATGCTAACATGCGAAGTACAACAGTACATCTTTGAATAGGGTGGAATCCTAACATACCTGACGCGCTCGGTCGTTGCTTAAAGTAATCACTCGCCGCCTCAATGTCGCTAACAATCTTCAAAAACAACGATTTGCGCATGCGAAACCGACGCCGGAATTTATACTCTGGATATGTGGGATTTTCAGCAAAATAATCCCGAAAGAGACGTTGTTCGGCTTCCGCTCTTCCCCGATCAATAAATCTTCTGTGTAGACGAGGCCCGCTGCTTGGCGATGGATTTTGTAATCCTTGTTGTAAATGAGCCGTAATACGCTCTATTTGCTCGCCTATTTGTTCTTCCAATTCATCATCATCTGACGATGATATCGAAATTAACGAGTCGGATGACATAATTTTAGAAATTAAAATTGGGGGAAAGAGGATATAAATTGTAGAAGGGGTTTGATATTGAAGTTGTGTGGTAAAAATGATTTGAGGGTTTGGTTTATATAAGAGAATAATTGGATTTTTTTAAATTAATTTTTTTTTTTTTTTTGCATTTGTGACCGTTCAACGGTCACATGACCGTTGCCAAAGCTTTGGCGAGCTCGCTGGAGAAATGGCGAGGAAACGATAGCGAGAGCGAGGGCGAAGGAAGGCGGGGTGGCTTGGCGATGCTGAGCGAGGGAGTTGGCGAGGGGGATGGCGAGGCCACTCCCCCAAGCCTAATGGGTTATTAAAATTACATAAGTCTGAAAAAAATAAAAATAATATGGATTATCAACGAATAAGAAAGAATTATATGTTAGGATTGAAGTTTTCAAAGAGCACACATAATAAATAATTTGTTGTTGATGAATGAATGCCCAAACATTAATTTCATACATAATTACAAATCCACTACACAATACCTTGGTATATGTTAGATTACATTAACATGTCTGTAATTAAATTAACGTGTCTGTAATTAGATTAACGTCATCATGTTTGAAAGTTCATCTTTTTCTATTTTTATTTGGCCTCAGATACTCGAGTTTTTATCTCATCTTCTCCAGCCAGTTGTTGATTATTATACTCAGATACTAACCAAAGTTTTGGGAAAGTATGTATTAAAATTTTTGTTCCTTTTTTCTTATAAAAATATAAAGCCCTTTTTCTTTATTTGGCCTTTTAATATTTTTCTATTTTTATTTTAACTAATCAGTGAGAAGGTTGCCCAAATATGTATATACCATATTTCGTTACAATCCGACAATGGATTTTGTTGTGATTTAATAATAAGTCTGAAAGGAAATTAGCCAGTAAGTTATATACTGTAACTTGCTACTAATATATTCAATTGTATATTGTAGTAAATTATAAGTTTGGTGCAGGTGTTCCTGGTGTAATATCTTTAAGGCTACATGAGACTTTCATTTTTGATGATGGTACTTAGATATGTTTAATTTTTTACTACTGTTTTTTCACTCTATAGTATACTAATTCATAATTGTTTGCCACATGTAAATATATAATCATTTCCAGATTACATTATTGAGGATTCCTCCATAACTAATCAACCAACCAATATCAAAACAAAGAAGCTCTTTGTAATGCATGTTGCCTATTTTAAATCAATTTCTATAGTTTAAGGAGATTACAAGCTTTTACTCACAATATCAATGTACTTACGTTTCTTTACTCATTATAGCAACAAACATTCATCCCTTCCACATAATAACAACGTAATTACAATTTGTTTTATTTAATAGCAACGTACTTCCATTTCTTTACAAATAATAGTAATTATAACAGGTACATAATTGATAATGATAGCGTAATGTAAGTAGGTTGCTAACTTACTATTATGGGTAAAAAACAATCTAGATTTTTATTGTTGGTTAGGAAATGAAAGTATGTTACAATTTTATCCCATCGTTATTAATGTCCTTATGTTATGGTGGTTTATACAATTGTCACTTTGTGAGGGTTTGTAACAAATTTCCTTCCATTTTGATCCAAATTGTCCAATGGTTTTGCTATTTATGGTTTTAAGTTTTATGTTTATCTATCAAATCTCGATCTACTTTAAGGTATGTTCCCTTTAATTTATGATTTCATTAATTGGAAGTTAGGTTTCTGATCAAGTTATAGGTGTTAGAAATTTTGATATATAGATGTTTTTTACTAAAATTGATCACTAATGTGAAATGAATTTGCTAATATGGAGTGCATTGGTATGAGTTTTCACTCTCTTTGTTATCATATTACCTTAATATTGAGATTAAAGGTACATGGAGATTCGCTTAATTGATTTTTATAAGCCATAATTCTTGTAAAACCAGTTGTATGTAATAGTTTTTACAATAACTTAAACTCATTATTTAGGTTATTCTTAGACTTGATGACATTTGTTAAAGAAATACCTAAATAGTATGATGTGAAGGTTGCCCCATAAAGAATTCAGACAATCGTCCTCGAGGCTATTGACCTTAAAGTTTTGAGTCATACTATGTTGTCAAGTTGTTTCCTTTTTGCTAATGAGTTTTATTGGGATATGATTTAATCTGGTAAGCTATATATGGGTGTAGCTTCTTGACATTTGAATTGACAAACCCAAGACAAGCTGAATGAAACCTTGCTATTTGAGTTTAATTGTGTCATCATTTCAAGATTCTGATTTCAAATGTAAGTTAAGAGTAATCATAATGTTCTGATTTTGTCATCAATTTGTTTTGATTTAGAAATTTTGGAATTAGGGCTTTTGGATTTTTTTATAACAAATAAGTATACTATATTACCTTATCTGTTAAACTTTTTTATAACAAATACATCGTAATATCATGTATGATTGTTGCTTTCAAAATATTAAATATATATCAAATTGTATATTATTTTTTCTTATTATATAATTATTTTTAATTTTCAACCGTGTACACGGGTTATAACCTAGTACATTATATAGAGGTGAAAAAAATATGTTATTAAAGAATCTGATGTAAAACTGAATCAATAGTTATTGTATTCACGTGATGCAATACGAGATTACAAGAGTAGTTTTTATACTAACATTCAAAACTAACTAAACGGATAAATAAAAGAAGTTTATCTAAACAATTTGAACTATAAATTGAGATAAGCTAATTATCGGATAGCAACAACCGGATATATCCGTTACTCCCCCTCAAGTTGAAGCATGCAGATTACGAATGTTCAACTTGACCATGAGAAATTGCAGTCGTTCCGCGCCAAGGGGTTTAGTGAGTAAATCCGCCAGTTGATCTTTTGTGTGAACCCAAACAGGAGAGATCTCTTTTGATTCCACTCTTTCCCGAACAAAATAACAATCCATTTCCACGTGTTTCGTGTGTTCATGGAAAACTGGATTGTGTGCTATGTGTTTTGCAGATTCGTTGTCACACATGAGAGTGGTAGGCGAGTTGATGACAACATCCAATTCAGTGAGTAGCCAACGAACCCAAAGAATCTCACTCACTGTTGTTGCCATTGCACGATATTCAGCCTCAGCTGAAGACATCGAAACCACTAATTGTTTCTTGGATTTCCAAGAAACAGGAGCTCCACCAAGGAGGAGTAAGTACCCCGTTCGAGAGCGGCGCGAGTAGGGACATCCCAACCAGTCGGAGTCACTATAAGCTACTAGATCAGTAGACCCATCTTTTGGAAGCAAGATACCTTGCCCGATAGTGGTCTTCAAATAGCGTATAACACGCAAAGCTGCATCCCAGTGTGGCTGTTTAGGATCGGATACGAACTGACTCAAAATGTTAACCGAGTATGTTATATCGGGACGAGTGGCTTGTAAATACAGGAGACGACCAACAAGACGTCTATACTTATTTGGATCTACCCGGTTTTCATTGTCACCTTTATCAAGTTTGAGGTTCTGTTCCATGGGAAAACGGCTTGGTCGGCATCCCAGCATACCTGAATCGTCTAAGATATCCATGGTGTGTTTGTGTTGACTGAGAACTAAACCTTCTTCCGTGCGTGTCACCTCGATCCCCAAAAAATATTTTAAACAACCAAGGTCTTTGATACTAAATTGGGTGTGGAGACTAGCTTTCGTGCTCTCAATCTTTGCTGCATCATTACCAACAAGGACCACATCGTCTACATAAATAAGAGCGGCCACAAAGATATCGTCATTCTTGTAAATGAAAAGAGAATGGTCAGCATGGGATTGTACGAAACCAAGTGCACGAATTGTAACACCCGGTTTTTAATAAAACATCTTCATTTAAATAAATATCAATTTATTCAATAATTAACATTTTGAAGATATTTAGAAATCATTTTAAACATCAATTCACCGTATGAATCCCCAATTAAGCAGTATCAGTGTGTACCCGTCATGCCTGTCCGTCATTTCCACCTGTATAACCTGATTATAGTTGACTACAGCGTTTATCTCTGCTTCGTATTCCCTCTTTAATTAAGATTGACGTTTTCGCAAAGCCTTGGCACGTTTCCCGTTCCGCTCTTCCAACACTTCCCGAGCACCTCGTTACCAGCTACCGCTCGCTTCTAACTCCTCCCGACCTATTTTCCTCACCAGAACACTCCTCGATATCGTAAGGTTGTTTGGTGTTTGTTGTGGGTTGAAATGAAGAAGTTGGGCCTCTATTTATAGGGCTTGAAAACACTATTCACGACGTCATCACGACGTCATCACGACATCATCACGACGTCATCACGACATCATCGTCGACATCATCGTCGACATCATCGTCGACGTCATCACGAGGTAAGCGCTTACTTCATTTCTCGGGTACTATTCACGCCGGAGTACTATTCACGCCGGAGTTACTATTCACGCCGGAGTTACTATTCACAACGTTTTTTTTTTTTTTTTGAAAAACGGTCGTTACAAGTTCTCCCCCCCCTTTATAAGATTCCGTCCCCGGAATCTCCAGCGTTGGCATACACTTATTTTTCCTCTTAATCATTCCCTATTTCAACACAATACGGTTGTATTAGTAAACCCAAAGGGTATTACCACAATACTGGCACATTAACCACCACTAATCAACTAGGCTATCATATTGAGTCTACAAAGTACTCGTTATGTAATCCCATACAGAAATCATGGATGCAAGGTACTTGTTATGCATCGTATAATCACATGTTCACCACATCATATCACAACCCCTGCTCTTCACAACCTCAACAGCTCAGCTATTCACCAAACACCAACTGTATGTGTGTTAGAACTGCCAGCCAATAAAGCCATCACAACACTTGTATGTGGTCCCACCACAATTACTGCTCATAAGATCCACAACACATATGTGGTCTTACCAAATGTGGCCCCACTAAATAAGTGGTCACAACCACAAGTACTATTAACCCCCAGAATAAATGGTCACAACTACAAGTTACCAGTGGCCCCACGGAATAAGTGGTCCCAACCACAAGTACAAGTAGCCCCATAGCATAAGTGGTCCCAACCACAATACTAGTAGCCCCACCTAATAAGTGGTCCCAACTACAAGTATAAGTGGCCCCACAGAATAAACAGCTTTTCGCTCTAAAGGCTTAACAGTTAACACACATACGACTGCACAGCTCTACAATCAACCACATGACACCAAGAATCCTCATATCAGCTCAGCCTCCACATACAACTACAAAATTTCCACCCACAATATGATACCATATCCATGGTTGTCACCACTTAATACTCATGTATTCGTCCGCACAGCTAATATCAACTAGATATTCGACACAGTTTATCCACGGTTACTTGCTTACGGGTTACCTACTTAAGAGGTATTCACTTAGTCATTTATGAAACATATACACCTAACACACATATGCTAACAAGACAGTCATCTTGGTCGGTTAGCAATATTTCCTCAACTCATTATTTTCATATACTAACAGATTTCAAGTACATGATACACTGATATGCTACATCTAACTTACTCTGATACACACGTTGGTAGTATTCACTACCTATGTGAATACCCTTACGCCACACCACTATGTCATCCCTACTTTCACGAGTTGTTATTATATGTCCATTCCGTATACACGTACACCTCTTGTACTGGAATGGATAAGACTCTAATTCTGCAAACATACGACACCATGTATAAAACCTTATATTTCTACTATGTACACGTATATCTGTGCGTATATCTTTCACATCTATATATTGCTTTAGTTCACGTATGTCTTCTTCCAAATTATTCCCTCCATCTACGGGATTCCAATTTCTACTAATACGATCACATACATCCTCAGCCTTTGTCATCATCATACTCCAGTCGTCTGACACTCCTTGTAGATAAAATTTGTTAACCAGCAACTGCAGATGACCTGGAAGCCTCACATATATCTCCATAACTGGAATCTGTGACTTATGTTAGTCTCTAAATAACATAACGTCTATTTATAGTCAATCAAAATCGACTATTCTAGAAATCAACATTTTCTTTTTATTATCCACTATCTGTGCTTTTAGTAACGAAGAGACTTAATGTGTCACTTTTGCACACCTCATCCACTATAGTCTCATTAACTGTTCATTACTTAATTATGAAACGTCACTAGATTCTCAATCTCCAGCGTCCTAATTGTTCCCAATAAACTCTATGATTGCCAATCAATAGAATGGACAAATACAGTTTATCAGCATATAAACCAATTAGTTATACCCTTAGTGTATTGGATTCCTTACGACCAACTCCCGTTTCGAACGCGGATCCTGTGCTTTCAATAGTAGGAGCTCTACTACTATCTTCCACACCTACCCTCGTTCGTTTCAGAACTTGTCCAGAAGTCCCCAATTCACTTCTCACGATAATTTTACCACCTATACCCCACGTTGTTTTACGAACATAGTCGTAGAAAATTTTTCACATAAAAGGATTTACCTTATGGATATCACTTATCAAGGAACACGCAACTTGGCCAACTCAAAAATTCTAGGACTATTTAGTTCCTACTGCCTACACTTTAATGGCATTTAAGCACACATATATTACAGAAATAGCAACAAAGACTAAGCACTTAACCTTTTCCCCACTGACGTCGGCTGACGGTACATACTGCGTCTATGCAACAACATTCATTTAACCCCTTACTCGAAAAACAACTTATAATTTCTTGTAAAAATATTTTCAAAGAAAACTTTTAAGTCTCAAGCTTGAGATCAAAACCCATCAAGTGAGTCTGATTCACTCAAGCCTTGGCTCTGATACCAACTTGTAACACCCGGTTTTTAATAAAACATCTTCATTTAAATAAATATCAATTTATTCAATAATTAACATTTTGAAGATATTTAGAAATCATTTTAAACATCAATTCACCGTATGAATCCCCAATTAAGCAGTATCAGTGTGTACCCGTCATGCCTGTCCGTCATTTCCACCTGTATAACCTGATTATAGTTGACTACAACGTTTATCTCTGCTTCGTATTCCCTCTTTAATTAAGATTGACGTTTTCGCAAAGCCTTGGCACGTTTCCCGTTCCGCTCTTCCAACACTTCCCGAGCACCTCGTTACCAGCTACCGCTCGCTCCTAACTCCTCCCGACCTATTTTCCTCACCAGAACACTCCTCGATATCGTAAGGTTGTTTGGTGTTTGCTGTGGGTTGAAATGAAGAAGTTGGGCCTCTATTTATAGGGCTTGAAAACACTATTCACGACGTCATCACGACGTCATCACGACATCATCGTCGACATCATCACGACGTCATCACGACATCATCGTCGACATCATCACGACGTCATCACGACATCATCGTCGACATCATCACGACGTCATCACGACATCATCGTCGACGTCATCACGAGGTAAGCGCTTACTTCATTTCTCGGGTACTATTCACGCCGGAGTACTATTCACGCCGGAGTTACTATTCACGCCGGAGTTACTATTCACAACGTTTTTTTTTTTTTTTGAAAAACGGTCGTTACACGAATAGCGGTGGTGAACTTGTGATGCCAATTGCGACTTGCTTGCTTTAAGCCGTATAGTGACTTTTTAAGTTTACATACTCGCGTGTCTCCTTCTTTGCCGAATCCTTGGGGAATCTTCATGTATACATCTTCTTCCAAGTGACCATGCAAGAATGCATTATTCACATCGAGTTGGTGAATAATCCAATTCCTTTTCACCGCAATAGTCAATAAAATTCGAATCGTAACGAGTTTGGCCACTGGGGCAAAGGTATCATGAAAGTCGATGCCTTCCATTTGCGTGTAGCCTTTTGCAACGAGACGGGCTTTGTACCTTTGTATTTCGCCAGTAGGTTTGAACTTAGTCTTGAAGATCCATTTGGAGTCAATCGCATGTTTGCCTTCAGGAAGAATGGTGAGTTTCCATGTGTCATTATCTTCCAGGGCTTTTATTTCACGTTGCATTGCGAGCTGCCATTGGGGTTGTCGAGCAGCCTATTTGAAACTTTTTGGCTCATTGTGAAGAACAATAGCCGCTAGAAAAGCCTTATGTGAGGGTGAAAATTTTTTATATGAAACATAATGAGTTAGGGGATGTACCGTAGAAGCGACTCGATCGGACGCGGGTGGTGGATGATCGATCGATGGGGGAAGGTCAACTTCAAAGTCTTGTAATCGGACTGGTTGGCTTCTTGTTCGAGTGACACGATGCTTATCAGGAGGTTCTAGATGTGTCGTTTGTGGCTCTTCTTCAGTGACGTCATTGGTGGCGTCAACACCTTCTGAAGGTGTCGAAAGGTCAACGGGTGCCTCATGGATCACGTTAGCCCCATCACCATGTGAGCTGGTCTCGTTGTCATGCATGGGAGGGTTGGAAATGTCATCATGCAATGTGAATAAGTCTTCATTCTGTAAATGTTTATATGTTTCAGTGTAATTCATGGGAAACTCATTTTCCAAGAACCGAACATCACGAGAGACTATTATTTTCTTGCTTTCCAAATCATATATTTTGTATCCCTTAGTGCCGTGGGGATATCCAACAAATATACCAGGTTTACCCCATTTCTCAAATTTGTCTCCCCCGGTATCCGTGTTCCTATGATACGTCAAACACCCAAATACCCGCATGTGTTCATATGAGGGTTTCTGCTGGAACAGTACCTCATAAGGCGTGGCTCCATGTAAAACTTTGGTGGGCAGTCTATTAATGACATATGTTACCGTCAATAGACACTCCCCCCAAAAGGTTGTGGGTAAGTTAGCTTGGAAGCGTAAGGCACGTGCAGTTTCGAGTAAGTGTCGATGCTTGCGTTCCACCACCCCGTTTTGTTGTGGGGTGTGCGGGCAAGATGTTTCTAAAATAATTCCTTCACGAGCATAAAAGTCATGCATGTCATTTGATACAAACTCTCCCCCGTTGTCACATCTTACACGCTTTATTTGAACACCAAATTGTGTTTTGACCATTTTGTGAAAATCCATGAGGCGTGTGCTTGCCTCATGTTTGTGTTTAATTAAAAAAGTCCATACAGCCCTACTAAAATCATCCACTATGGTAAGAAAGTAAGATGCTTTGCTCATAGACGGGGTTCTATATTTCCCCCACACATCACAGTGTACCAAATCAAAACACGAAAGAGTCTTTATTTCACTAATAGGAAAAGGGAGGCGAGTGTGTTTGGCTTTAAAACAAGCATCACAATTATTATAATCTTTAGAAACATCAATAAAACTTAAGTTTGAAATCTTCTTGGTGGATGGATGGCCTAGGCGTTTATGCCAAACCTCAAATGTTGTTAGGAGAGCTTTTCGTGGTTTAGTTGACCCCATCCGATACAATCCTCCAACACGGTCACCCGCTCCAATCAAGCGCTTCGTCCCTAACTCCTGCATCACAACAAAACCAGGGAAGAAAGAAACCACACAATTCAAATCATCAGTAAGTTTTCCAACCGAAAGAAGGTTGTAATCAAAATTAGGAACAAGCAAAACTCCTTTGATTTTAACACCTCCATTTAGGGTGTGTTCACCCTCCCCCGTAACAGGCACCATGTCACCATTGGGAATGACAACAGGTGTCTCCTTAGGGTTTGGGTTTTTGTTTTCCAAAAAATCGTCTCTACATGTCATGTGTTCGGTTGCCCCTGAGTCGACAACCCAACCTTCATTAGATTGATTTCTACCAGCCATATTTGCTCGTGGATGAGATTTATTGCCTGTCATGTTTCCATCTTCTTGAAAATGGGCGACAAAAAGCCGGTATTGTTCATCGGTTAAGCCGGGTACCGGGCTCGTTTCAAGCTCCACATAGGCTGCCTTGTGCATCGTTTTCTCTTTGTTGCCGGGCCACCAATCAGGATATCCTATTAGTTTAAAACATCCTGATTTATTGTGCCCTTCACGCTGACAGTGAGAGCACTTTTCTTTTCTTTCGTTTTCTGATTTAGGGTTTTTCTGGATGACCTTGTTGACTGGTGTCGGGTTTGTTTTTGCTGAAGTCTGTCTGAAGCTTCTCTGTCCGTTGTAATCGGCTTGAAGCGCTGCAGCTTCAACTCTGGTTCTATTCGAGTTGCCTGCAATGGCTCGTTGTTGTTCGCTTTCAGCTACTAGATGGTAGATAGCACTTAATGATGGTGCCGGTTTCATGGCTAAGATCTGAGTTCGAACCACAGAAAAGTCGTCGTCTAACCCCATTAAAAATTCGTAGGATCTTTCTTTCTCCTTTACTTCGTTGAGCCTTTTGCCGATCCCGCATTGACACCCCTCACACGTGCAACGAGGGTTAGGGAGTACGGTTTGGAGCTCATCCCAAACAGTCCTCAACTTGGTATAATATGTTGAAACTGCTGCACCATCTTGTCGCAAGACGTTGAGTGTTTGTTTCAATTCGTAGGCTCGAGGTGCTCCTTCTTTCTCGAACCGTTCTTCTAGGTCACGCCAAATCTCAGATGACGTGTTAGCATATCTGTAAGACCCGTATCCTGATTATAACATATACTTAAAATAAGAGTGTTAGGAATTATATGATCATTGGTAGTTATAAAGCTAAGAAAAACTTTAGTTACAATTTCATGTGAAAATCAGCATTTTGTGTTGTTTTTAGAAAAATCATAATTAATTCTAGAAAAATCGTTTGGACCTCAAACCAGTGCACAAAGTTTACAAATTGAGTCTAGTACAATTACCAAAAATAATAGTAAGCTTGAAAATAACATTATCTATGGTAAAAAATGCAATCTTTACTGATTAGTTCGGAATTGACAGATTAGATAGTCTGTTTTCAAAAATTCATAATAAATCATAGAAAAATCGTATAAATACGTAAAATACATCCTTGGAAAGGTATTGAGATAAATTTCTGGAATATCAAATAAAAACGTGAATTTCGTGGGTTTAAAGTCGGCTAAACCAGTCTTGAACAGACTGATTCTAGAAGTTATTAATTTCAACAAAGTTATATTATTAAAATCTTTTGTCAAAAGTGTCATGCCATTTGTTTATTCAAGAATTCAAGTATAAATACCCCTCAAAACATCTCATAAACCACACAACTAAATCTCAATCCAATATATAGAGGTTTCTAAGCACTAGAGTGTAAGCAAGTGAGCGTAAGAAGCTCGAAAGCCTAACGAAGGAGTTATAGATCCCGACGAATGGTCATAAGGTAACTACAAACCTTTATATAGCTTAATTAGGTATTGTAAAATAATTTTTGTATTAAGAAGTAGAATATGTAATAAGTATAACATATTCATTTCCAACAATAGTAAATAAAAACCTTAAAAACGTCGTTATTATAACAATTCGTAATTCTGAAAATAATACCGATTGATTTACTTACGAGGACGGTGCCTAGGCCGATTACTTGGGATCTGGTTGTTGGATTTTCCGAAAGGCTAAAATGCTGAAAGGATCCTGCCATCCCATCTAATCTTCTACCAGGCCGTTCTTTACTTGATAAATCATGGAGTATCATATTGGAATTATTGAAGGGTTTAATGATGCGACTATAATATAGGTAAGGATTAAGAAATGATAGATTTCTTATTATGTTAACAGTTAAAGTTGAAGGAAATACAAAGCTGAGAAAGATAAACGATATAGTCAACTATAATCAGGTGAGTCTTATCACTATACTATAGGTGATATTGCATGCGTAGGAAGGAAGATATGTAAGACTAAGGTGATCTTACATGTTATGATAATTGTATGAATTATTGCTATGATAATGATTGTTTGTGGACGGAACGGGATAGCCCGCGAGCCAATAGGCGGAACGGGAATAGCCTGCGAGTCATTGGACGGAACGGGAATAGCCTGGGAGTCATTAGACGGAACGGGAGAAGCCAGCGAGCGATAAGACAGAACGGGAATTGCCCGTGAGTCTTCAGCGGAATAGGGATAGCCCGCGAGTCTCACAGACATATGAATGGTTATGATGTGTTGTATGTTATGTGATGGATCGTATGGTATTTTGAGGAACTCACTAAGCTTCGTGCTTACCCTTTCCCTATATAAACTATTGTTTCAGGTACATCAGGTACCATGGATGGCAAGGCGTGACGTGTATACACTGTGCTGCTTCATTGGAGGACTGTTTTTGAATTAATATTCCGCTATATTGAGATTTCGTTAACTTCTGTTAATCCTGGGGTGTTTTCATTAAACTTATAAGTTATGGAATTTTATGAAAATTAATTAAGTGGCTTTTCTTATATTGAAGTTTTCGTTTAAAAATTTTTAAATTTACCCTAAAATTTTGGGATGTTACAAGTTGGTATCAGAGCACAGCTTGAGAGAATCAGGCTCACTTAGTGAGTTCTGGACTCAAGTTGAGGCTTAAGAGTTTTCTTAGAACATTTTTACGAAAGAAATATGTTTTATGAAGGGTGAACTAAAGACACAGTGTGTACCACCAGCCGAAGCCAGCATGGGAAAAGGGTTAAGTATTTAATATTGTCGATGTAAAAAAAACATATAGTATATGTTTGCTGAAATGCCTGGTAGAGATCACACATTGTTGTATTATTATCTGCTATTTGCTAATCGAACTGTATGCTAGTGCCGATAGGTTGCTTAGAGATTTCCACTAACTTGTATACAATAGGGACTGAATAGTCATAGAATATGTGAGTTGACCTTATTGCATGTTCCTTGTTTGGTTGTTGCTTTAGGGAAGATTCTCTTATTTTGAAAGACTGTTTAGTTCGATATTGTATACAACTAAGTTCGCGAAACAACTTGTCATCACTGGAGGAAGTTCCGTCTTAGTTAGAATAGCAGGGTGGGGGTGGGATTCCAAGTATTCCTAGAAGGGTTGACATATGCCTTGTAAGGGCATATGTGTTAAAATTATCGGTGAGAAGCGAATTGGATATTTTGAGACGGGTCTTGGAACGAACATGGATAGGTGTGGAAGGTAGTAGTAGAGCTCCTACTATCGAAAGCACAGGATCTGCGTTTGAGTCAGGAGTTCGTCACGAAGGATCCAAGGAGCTGAGTATGTGAGTGTCTAGTATAGTTGACTTAAATGCTAGTGTAATGTGGTAAACCTTTATCCATTCGATTGTTGAATGTTGATTGTGAGGTTCAGTAGGAACAATTAAGATGTAATCATACCAGTTTGGTTGGACCGATCATGCTTAAATTGATTACTGAGCTTAAAGACTGTTGAAAGGGAGAATGTCAAAGTGCTATTGTGGTAGCTATTTTTCATGCAACTAATGGGCGCACAAGTCAGACAGGGACTAGAGGATGCAAGGGTGAGTTTTCCAACTCACGGTCAAAGAGGTGAAAGCGGCGCTTGAGATGATAGTGGGTATTTTTGAGTCGACTCTGTACATGCCTAGTGCTGTGTAATAGTGGGGCTACCTACCCTTGTATTGATCTTGCTTGAGTGATTGATCAAGTCGTGTGGGTTGAGAGTTTGGATCACTCGCTCGTGATTGAGGTAACTGACGATAGAGGTGTTGACTAGGGTCGCAAGCGGATGAGTAACATATGGTGGTTGATGTAAACGTCTCTACATTATCGAAACATGTTTATTGAAATGGTGTTTGCCCCTGATGCAAGTTGTTGGCTGAGCAGAGTGGGCTTGGTTTTTGTTCGAGAGTAAGGGCTTGTAAAAAAAAATTATAAATCGAATAAACAGACTTGGACTTTAGTCCAAGTGGGGGAGGAATACGAAATTAAGGGAACAACATGAATATTATATTGAATCGATGAAATTATTAAAATTATAGTAACATGTCAATATATTTAATTCATTACTACAACTTTATATTAATACATTAAGAAAAGTTTACAGAACTACTAACCTAAACCGGAGAATCAGAAAAAAGTGAGAAAAGATCTTCTACACTCCAATCTTTGTCATCATTAGGTTGACTTGTATCTTCTCGAGGATTTGGAAGTGGTATGCTTTCAGTTATTGGAGGAGGAGCTCCAAGGTATGGGGTCTCGATAGGGTTGGAACCTGTAACCCCATGATTAGGGGCTAAATATTGACTCATATGGGGCGTGTGTAAGTAGGGCAGTGATGAGGAAGGGCTTTAATTCGGAACCAGTTGGGGGTAGCTATAAGAAGGAGGAAACCAGGCTAGGTTATCTACAAAGCCTCAAAAATTCTCCTCACTCGAAGACTCGAGTAAACCAGGGTTAATACTACTCATACCAGAATTAGATGGCGGAGATTGCTGCTGTGTATGAGTTCTTGATGAATTTTCCCCCTTTTTCTGAATTGTTCTTTTCCTAAATACAACCTTATGAGCAGCTTGTATTAGCTTCTTTGTGCCGTCTGTTAGACCCGATTGTGACCCTTCAATTATCGCTTCTTTTTCTTTTTTTAGGTTGGGTATTAAATCTCCTGATAATTCTGTTGCCTCAATAAATTCATTACCAAATTCCTGTGGCACAAATAACTTTAGTAATTTCAACCTTATGATATAAAGGAATTAAAAAAAATGTAGTTCTATACCTCAGCACGATCAATAAGGGTTTGCAAACTCGTAAGTTGTCGTTGGGGCCAATGATTGATACCTAATTCTCTACAGCGTTTTTTTAATAGTGTCGTTCCAATGTTGAGTTCCTTCGCAGCTTTCTCAATTGGTTCGTTAAAGTGTTCAGCTATTATTTCCCTACTTAATAAATGTCTGAAACCTCTTCCACTGCCACCTGCTATGTTTTCTGAACTAGAAAGTTCAAATCCAATTGTATTGTTATCATTCTGGATCATTTGAACATAATCCTGATTTTTTGACCCAAAGAGGGACATTGATTCATCAAAATTAGTGGCCTCTATCGGTAATAATTGTTGGTTTTCAACTAAAATACCAGGATTTTGAAATCCTTCTAGGTTCCTTTGAATCACCTGAAGGTGATGTTGGTATTGAAAACCAACCCCAAACTCGGGATTCATATCAATATTGATGTTATCAATCGTCTGTAATTGATTGTCATTTTGAATGTCAGCCATAAATCCTTGATTCATGGGGATGATCTCAATGCTCATTGAGGGTACGTCGATGAATGGATTGTACTCAGTTAGACCATCTACAAATGGGTCTACAAATAACACATGTCAAATGATAAAACAAAACAGAATACTTATAAATGGATCATTCAAAAGAATTTAACCTGGTAGAAGGCATGGAGTCTGATCAAGTGCAAAGTCAGATGCATGCACCGGATCATCTGAGTTAATGTTCAACTCGGGAAAAATTTCCGGCTCATCGTGGAGATGCTCTATTGGTAGTATATCTGGAAGACTGTACCATAATTCAAAATCAAACAAAACATTAGAAAGGTAATCGAAGTATGGATGATAGATGTCTAGAATGTTAGAGTCACCGAACTCTATTAAGAATTCTAGGTTTGAAGTACCCTCTCCTTGTGGAAAACCAGGTCCAGGGTTCGACATATCGCCCATTGAAGATCTGTTTTCCATGACTCGGCTTTAAATATGAGTTCGTTTATGAACAAACTAGTGATAAGAGAGGACGAGACTGGAAATGAATGATACTACATACCTGTATATATAGTATCTTGCAGCTGGAACCGAAAGGTCACACGGAACTGAAAGGACACCTCACGTTTTAATTACCGAAATTCAAACTAACTACAGTAGATGCGACTTTTCACTACCCCAAGTGACATTTTTTCAAAATTCCCTGCTTGACTCTGGTGAGAACGAGATAATAAAGAGACTTTTGAAATAAAACAAAATTTTATGTCTCCATATAATGGAAATAGTTTAAAGAGTGTTCAGTACTCCAAAAAAAAAAAAAAAAAACTTACAAAAGATGATGTAAATTTTATATTTCGGTGAAACACAAAAATTTGGAGATTCTACAAAAATAGACTTATTTAGCCAAAAAGTATTTAAAAGAAATGTTGAATTGAGGCAAATGTGTGTTGAAATATGACGAATTCATATAAATACGAAATAGTATTAAAAATTAGGTGTTGCAAGTTAACTAGGTTAACTATGTATATAGGTAGATTAGAAAGTACTAAATATGTACTGTGGATAGTAGTCGGTCAAGTCGATGTGTGGGACTGTGAGAAACAGTTAGAGTTTTTTTTGTACATCTAGAGTAATTAGAAGAAAATAAGTATGGAGTGAATGAGAATAATAGGACCTTAAGTATTATTACAGAGGTATGTGAATGTTGAAAGGGAAATATAATTAAATCTTGTAAAGGTTCGGCAATAAGACGAGGAGGATTTTTGAAGGACATAAGGACTCGATGGGAAATACATAGAGGCGTTCGAGAATGCGGATATCGGGACGAAATCCAAATAAGTGGGGGAGACTTGTAAGACCCGTATCCTGATTATAACATATACTTAAAATAAGAGTGTTAGGAATTATATGATCATTGGTAGTTATAAAGCTAAGAAAAACTTTAGTTACAATTTCATATGAAAATCAGCATTTTGTGTTGTTTTTAGAAAAATCATAATTAATTCTAGAAAAATCGTTTGGACCTTAAACTAGTGCACAAAGTTTACAAATTGAGTCTAGTACAATTACCAAAAATAATAGTAAGCTTGAAAATAACATTATCTATGGTAAAAAATGCAATCTTTACTGATTAGTTCGGAATTGACAGATTAGATAGTCTGTTTTCAAAAATTCATAATAAATCATAGAAAAATCGTATAAATACGTAAAATACATCCTTGGAAAGGTATTGAGATAAATTTCTGGAATATCAAATAAAAACGTGAATTTCGTGGGTTTAAAGTCGGCTAAACCAGTCTTGAACAGACTGATTCTAGAAGTTATTAATTTCAACAAAGTTATATTATTAAAATCTTTTGTCAAAAGTGTCATGCCATTTGTTTATTCAAGAATTCAAGTATAAATACCCCTCAAAACATCTCATAAACCACACAACTAAATCGCAATCCAATATATAGAGGTTTCTAAGCACTAGAGTGTAAGCAAGTGAGCGTAAGAAGCTCGAAAGCCTAACGAAGGAGTTATAGATCCCGACGAATGGTCATAAGGTAACTACAAACCTTTCTATAGCTTAATTAGGTATTGTAAAATAATTTTTGTATTAAGAAGTAGAATATGTAATAAGTATAACATATTCATTTCCAACAATAGTAAATAAAAACCTTAAAAACGTCGTTATTATAACAATTCGTAATTCTGAAAATAATACCGATTGATTTACTTACGAGGACGGTGCCTAGGCCGATTACTTGGGATCTGGTTGTTGGATTTTCCGAAAGGCTAAAATGCTGAAAGGATCCTGCCACCCCATCTAATCTTCTACCTGGCCGTTCTTTACTTGATAAATCATGGAGTATCATATTGGAATTATTGAAGGGTTTAATGATGCGACTATAATATAGTTAAGGATTAAGAAATGATAGATTTCTTATTATGTTAACAGTTAAAGTTGAAGGAAATACAAAGCTGAGAAAGATAAACGATATAGTCAACTATAATCAGGTGAGTCTTCTCACTATACTATAGGTGATATTGCATGCGTAGGAAGGAAGATATGTTAGACTAAGGTGATCTTACCTGTTATGATAATTGTATGAATTATTGCTATGATAATGATTGTTTGTGGACGGAACGGGATAGCTCGCGAGCCAATAGGCAGAACGGGAATAGCCTGCGAGTCATTGGACGGAACGGGATAGCCCGCGAGCCAATAGGCGGAACGGGAATAGCCTGGGAGTCATTAGACGGAACGGGAGAAGCCTGCGAGCGATAAGACAGAACGGGAATTGCCCGTGAGTCTTCAGCGGAACAGGGATAGCCCGCGAGTCTCACAGACATATGAATGGTTATGATGTGTTGTATGTTATGTGATGGATCGTATGGTATTTTGAGGAACTCACTAAGCTTCGTGCTTACCCTTTCCCTATATAAACTATTGTTTCAGGTACATCAGGTACCATGGATGGCAAGGCGTGACGTGTATACACTGTGCTGCTTCATTGGAGAACTGTTTTTGAATTAATATTCCGCTATATTGAGATTTCGTTAACTTCTGTTAATCCTGGGGTGTTTTCATTAAACTTATAAGTTATGGAATTTTATGAAAATTAATTAAGTGGCTTTTCTTATATTGAAGTTTTCATTTAAAATTTTTTAAATTTACCCTAAAATTTTGGGATGTTACAATATCTGACGCTGGTCCATATCTCCCTCTCCATAGCCGTCGTTATCCACCCTTTTATCATCGCATCGTCTCGTGTCCAAGCCAAGTTCAAAGGAGACATTGCGTCTGGTTTCTTGATCGTGCCATCCACAAATCCCATCTTGTTCTTTGCTAGCAAGAAGTTCGTCATCTCTTGCTTCCATTCTCCGTAATTACTATCATTCAACACATCGTTTACCTGCATCTGCTTGGGGTAATCCGATGGATGAACATAGTATGGAGAACTTGCATCTATCTCGTTCTTCTTGTCATCGCCAGACGATTCCGGCTTATCTCCCGCCATTGGAAGTCTGGTTATGTATGGATCTCACGCTCTGATACCATAAAGAATCTGATGTAAAACTGAATCAATAGTTATTGTATTCACGTGATGCAATACGAGATTACAAGAGTAGTTTTTATACTAACATTCAAAACTAACTAAACGGATAAATAAAAGAAGTTTATCTAAACAATTTGAACTATAAATTGAGATAAGCTAATTATCGGATAGCAACAACCGGATATATCCGTTAGTTATGGTATGATTTTTCTACATCTATAGATAAGCAAATCCAAGCCATCTCACCTAATCATGGAAACAATATCTTTTTCAATGAAATAAATGGTTTCACAAACTACATATTTATCAATCTTGCTTAATGCATTTTAGGCCGGGCTGTTATTGGGGGTGGGGGAGGGGAAACAAAAAAAATAGGTATCTTATATTTCAATCAATACAAATACAATATCGAGAATTATGAGAAAAATGGAAACAATTCCAACCAACAATTACTACGGGTAACTTGGCTTTCCAGCCAACAATCACAATAGGTTGCTTCAATGCAATTGTATACATGTCAATCTACTTATGCTTTGCTCCATAATTAAACGACCATCTTAGACATAGTTCATCATTCATGAAAGTAACTCAAAATATTACAACCAAAATTAACGACCTTGTTAAAGATAATCAAAAATCAAATTCTTAATATTCATAATCAAAGTCATACCATTTCTTGCATCTAACTGTATCATATTTGGGGGTATTTTCGGTACTTTCAAAACAAACAAAAGACAAACATAAGGTAATTTAAGTTTCATCTTCTATCAAGCGACGATGAACCCAAAAAAGGGAACTCAAAAAAAAAAAAAAAAATCATATACAGAGGATCATGTACAGAAGAATACGCACAAAGATGGAACATAAAATTGATTATCAAATACTAACCTTCTTTATAGAAAAGCCTTGACCTTCTTTATAGAAAAAGGTAATTTGTAGCGTTTAACATGGTAATAATGCCAATTATTCGCTTTTTATAGAATCCTACTTTTATTTCTTCGTATTACGTCATTGTGCTTTGACATAAATACCCAATTTTCACAGCAATGTCAAAATCCTACTTTTTATAGCAATGTCATCTAAACACACAATAATTTTTAGAATATCCTAATAATTAAAAGAATTGATTGTACAAGGTCATGACTGGGTAGATTTTTTAAGTCCAATGCCTTGATTCGGAAAAAAAATTAAAGGTACAATGTTATACTAATATAAAATGGAAGTGGGTTGCTATAACATACAAATAAATTAAAGTATGTTGCTTATAGAGTCAAATGCAAATGCAGGAAATAGCAACATAATAGTTGGTCATCAGAAATTGGGAAAATGTAAGGAAAATCAAGAACTTTACAAAATGTTAAATTAAGGGTAACCAACTTTGGTCATATTACCCTATTTTAAGACCATCAATGGCAACCAACTTTGGTCATATTACCCTATTTTTTCTTGGATATTTACAAACTTAATTAACATAGTAGGAATTGGGACCTACCTTGACCATCATTGGCAACCTACTTTTTCTTGGATATTTACAAATAAATTAAAGTATGTTGCTTATAACACGTCGGTCTTTCTTCCATGAACATAAAAAATTAAATATATTAAATTTGACAGGAAAGAACAACCAGAACTATAAGAAAATCGATTATGAAGAACTGCACATGTCTTTTCCTAGACGTAAATACTATTTTAAGTCTTCTCAAATATATTTTAACTATAGTTTTGACCTTTTTTAGCGTTGTACCAATTAACTCGTCATAAAGTCGTTTTACATTTGTGTTCCATTTATTATATGCCCAAAAAATATGATTACAATTCATTGGTTTAATGGTTTTAAAACCGCTACAGTGTAAAATCCGAACTGTAACTATTACGGTTTATAAACCGAACTGCACTTAAAACCGCAAACCGCACCAAATACAAAAACCAAACGATACGGTTTTAACAATCAAAAAACCAATATATGCAGTTTTCACTTAAAACCGCACCACACTCACCCCAAGTTTAGTTAAACATGCAAAAAAACATAATCCTTCCAACCAACGGTCTTTCAGTACATTTATCTAATACATAAATCACAAAACACCCATAAGAAAGAGATATTTTTAATTTTAACCCCAATAGCTCACTTTTAAAACTCTACATCTACTTCGAATCCAAACCATCAACTTTATTTTATTAACCAAACAAACAAAACCAAAAAAACACCAATAGAATGAATTCACATCCTTATCAAAACAACTCAAAAACATGTCAAATAAAACCAAACTCAATTCAATTACCCGCACATCGCAACTCTCTATCCGCATTTTCCTTAATCCGCCTCTCAAGCTCCGGTCTAAAATGCCTAATAAGCCCCTGAACCGGCCACGCCGCCGCATCACCAAGTGCACAAATCGTATGCCCTTCTATCTGCTTCGTCAACTCATAAAGCATATCAACTTCCTCTAACTTCGCATTTCCAACCTTCATCCGTTCCATCATCATCCATAACCATGTCGTCCCCTCCCTACACGGCGTACATTGGCCGCAACTCTCATGCTTATAAAAATACGCCAACCGCCCAATCGCATCCACAATGTCCGTCGATTTATCCATCACGATCACCGCCGCCGTTCCCAGCCCCGACCCCACGTCTTTCAGTGCATCGAAATCCATTAACACATCATCGCATACGGATTTAGGAATCAACGCCACCGACGAACCACCGGGAATCACCGCCAGTAAGTTATCCCAACCTCCACGAACACCACCGCAGTGCCGCTCTAACAACTCCTTTAATGAAATACTCATCTCCTCTTCGACTGTGCATGGTTTGTTGACGTGACCGGAAATGCA
This sequence comes from Cichorium intybus, assembly GCA_023525715.1. Lineage (NCBI taxonomy): Eukaryota > Viridiplantae > Streptophyta > Magnoliopsida > Asterales > Asteraceae > Cichorium > Cichorium intybus. Next base: position 52,005,310 of record CM042016.1, on the reverse strand, counting down.
AAACAGTTTTGTCCCGGAGTTATTCTTCCTTCCGAAACCCGCGAACCATTCCGGGCCGCGTCTGAGAATCGTGGGTGCAACAGCGACGGTTTCGACGTTTGTTACGGTTGTCGGACATCCGTAGAGACCGGTGTTCGCCGGAAACGGAGGCTTCAACCGGGGTTTCCCTTGTTTGCCTTCCAAACTTTCGAGGAGTGCGGTTTCTTCACCGCAGATGTAAGCGCCGGCGCCGAAATGTATATGGACGTCGAAATCGTACCCGGAACCGCAAGCGTTTTTCCCTAATAATCCGGCTGCGTAAGCTTCGATTCTTGCCTTCTCGAGGCTAAGTCGTTCGTCAACGTATTCGCCACGAATGTATATATAGGCGGCACTCGCCCGCATTCCTACTCCGGCAATCACACAACCTTCGAGTAGTTTATGAGGATCATGGCGCATGATTTCGCGATCTTTGCAGGTTCCTGGTTCACTTTCGTCGGCATTGATTACGAGATAAGATGGTCGACCATCGGAGACTTTTGGCATGAACGACCATTTGAGACCCGCCGGAAAACCAGCACCACCGCGACCACGTAATCCAGATTTCTTGATTTCTTCGACGATCCAATCGGTGCCTTTGTGTATTAGATCTTTCGTTCTATGCCAGTCGCCACGTCTTCTCGCGCCTTTGAGATAGGGGTCGTGTACACCATAAAGGTTGGTGAAGATGCGATCTGAGTCGTTTAAGTTACCATAGTGGGATTTTTCCGGTGGTGGCTGTGCGGTGGTGAACAGACGAGGTCCCGGCATCCAATTCCCATTGCGACGCCATGGGGAAAAAGCTCTTTCCAAAGAAAGAATTCTCCTCATGAATTAATATTTTCCTATCAGAAAATGCTATGGAAATTAAGAAAAAAATAATCAAATTTAGTTAGAAAATAGAACGTGGGTCTGAAACACAAATTTCCCGGCGACGAGCATATCCATGCTTGAATGTATTTGCAAAATTAGAATGATCAGTCACTGATCCGATTTTTATGACGAAAGTTTGCAAGGAAGACGATGAATTAGTCAATATCATACTATAACCAAACGAGACCAACTTTTATTGAATAATTAGATTATAAACTCGATTCGGTCAATTTATATCAAGTTCTCGAAAATTTAATTTTACAAACTTGATTTGCATTTCATTGATATGAATTGTTAGACTTTTGAGTTTCGAATATCAAGTTCGGATTTCGGATTGTTATTTGGGTTAACCCGTTTGAATTTCGGGTTAAACGGGTCGGGTTAGTCAGTTTTTTTAATAATCGATCTTAAACCCGACCCTATTAAGGTTTGAATTAGTCGGATTAAAATGGGAAATAAAATAATTTAGCTATTTTAGCTGATTAGGGACCTAAAAATGTTAAAATGCTAAAAGTTTCATACCGAGAAGGAAACATTTAGTTATACAAAAATGTCCTTTAGGCTTAAGAACCCAGGGGCAATCTACCTGAGACAAGTGTATAAGTTGGGGTGAGCTTGGTCCTGGAACCAACCTGACCGGGACCGAACCCGAGCCGGACCGAGACCAAGGTTAAGGGAAATCTGGAACCGAGGACCGACCAAAAATGTGTACTTGGTCTTGGGGTCGGGGTCGGGTTTGCGTGGGTTCGGTCGGGTTTTACCCGAGCGGGACCAAGAGTTTGTTTTTGGGTCCGGTTTTGGTCTTGGTACCGGGTTTGGTTTTGGTACCAGGTTTGGTCTTGAGACCGAGAGGACCAAGTAATTGCTTTTGCTTCCGGACTTTTAAGAATACAGGAAGATCACGTTAAGTTCTTGAAGAAAATAACTAAATCAGGACTTTAAAATTCAATTTCTGAAATTGTTATAAAGCAAAACTCAACAACATCAAGAATACAGGAAGATCACATTGAGTTCTGAAATTGTTATAAAGCAAAACTCACATATGTAATTGTACTTTTGTAATTAACTCTATCTATTAATTATTTAAAGGGTAAATTGCATAAAAGTCACTAACTTTTCCAATTTTCTCGATTTTGACACTGTATTTTTAGTTTTTGCAATTAAGTCATTATGTTTTCAGAAAATTGCAATTAAGTCATTATGTTTTCCAAAAAGTTGCGAAAATGACCATATGACAGGATGACAACAGGTTACCAGGTCATATGGTCAAATTTGCAATTTTTCAGAAAACATAATGACTTAATAGCAAAAATAAAACATATATAGTGTCAAAATCGAAAAATCTGGAAAAGTTAGCGAATTTTATGCAATTTACCCTATGCAATTTATATAACTTAATCAATTTACATGCCTGATACGTGTCCAAAAAGTAAATTTGTTGTTACATTGTTTTTCCATTTAAAATAATCAAATTTATTGTCCTAAAAGTTGAATTTCAAAAAGATTTAGGATAAATACATACAAAACCTTATTTTACTTAAAAACAATTCTAGTTTAAACTCTTAATACTTTTTGTTTCATTGAAATTAAGTTTTTTTTTATTGAAAATGAGTATACATTTTTTGTTTTATTGAAACCAAGTACTTTAATTTCGAATAAGACGGCGCCTTTCTTTATTTTGTCTATTTTCACAATTTTTAGCAATTAAGTCTTTCAAAAAATCTAGTGATTAAAATTATACATTTTATGTCTTCGAGTATGCAAATGCTACTAGCTTGACAGGTTGTATCGTCAAATATTTTTTTTTTCAATAAGAAAGTTGATGGACTCGATTGAAAAAATGGTAAAAGTATATTGAACTTTTTATCTACTTAGCTTAAACTATCTTTGTAAATGTTTAACCATTTAAGTTTTATTTTTACCTATTTTTGTTGTATTAAGTAATTTATAATTGTATTATGTTTTGGAACGATAACATGGCAATTCCACGGCCAATATTGTTGCTGAAGATTCACATGAAAACATTAAAATAATTTTATTAAATAATAACCAAGTTTTGCTTTTGTATCATTGTAAAATTCTATTTATTTTTGTACATTTATATAAATCAATGAACGAACATCAATATAGATTTTTATAACCCATCATATAAAGACATTGTTTACATAACCAATTACCCAATAGGATATTCACACTGAGGGCATGTAAGTTAGTTGTTATTCGTATGCATTTATCCTAAATCTTTTTGAAATCCCATTTTTAGGACAATAAATTTGATTACTTTAAATGGAAAAACATGGTAACAACAAATTATTTTTTTGGACACGTATGAGGCATGTAAAATGATTAAGTTATATAAATTGCATAGGGTAAATTGCATAAAATTCGCTAACTTTTTCAGATTTTTCGATTTTGACACTATGTTTTATTTTTGCTATTAAGTCATTATATTTTCTGAAAAATTGCAAATTTGACCATATGACCTGGTAACCTGTCATATGGTCATTTTCGCAAATTTTTGGAAAACATAATGACTTAATTGCAATTTTCTGAAAACATAATGACTTAATTGCAAAAACTAAAAATACAGTGTCAAAATCGAGAAAATTGGAAAAGTTAGTGACTTTTATGCAATTTACCCTTATTTAAAGGATATTCTTGAACTCGAAGAACAAAGTTTCAAATAAATAACCCACCATATATTTGATTGTTAACATGGAATACAACATTTTGTTAATAAATATATAAATCAAGACCATGAGAGTTTCCTCATGACCATATTTTCGTCCTTTAAGGTTATTAATTTAGTAATTGACAATGAAACAAAATTGATCCTAATTTCGAGATTGTGAAAGCTTCTGGTAGAGACCCATGTCCATCCCATTGTAAGCTATTGGAGCAAACATCCACATGTCATCGTATGCAGGAATGACACGTTAAGTTCCAAGAATGCTTCTAGTCCCATTGTATGCAGGAATGACGCGTTAAGCTCCAAGAATGCATGAATGATAAAAAAAACTAAAAAAAAAAACTTACTGAATCATCTTGAGTGGCAGCCCAATTTGACATGGTTTCTGCCCAATTTGACATGGTTTCTTGAAATTGAATGCTTCTAACTTCGTATCTTGTTCAACCCTTGGAGATTATTCGATTAATGGAGAAAGCAAGATCACGATTTTGTGTTTCTTGGTTAATGGAAGTCGACAGCCGCAGGAAGAACGAAGACGTGAAGAAGACATGAACGTTGAAGAAGACGTGAACGTCGAGGGCAGCAGGAAGAATGAAGACTGGTAAGTCGTAAAAAAAACTGAAGAGTCGGATGTATGCAGACCTACGTATGCGTGCGTTTTTTTTATTGAAATATATTTGTGGGCTTTTAATTTCATATGCATTCTCGGTTCCAAACCCGACTAACCGACCGACCAAGGTGTACTGAGACCGAGAAGGACCAAACCCGATTTAGGCATATTATTGGAACCGAGAACCGACCAACACATACCCTCGGTTCCTTATCTCGGTGCGGTTCTCTCGGTTCTCGGGCTTGGGCTTGGTTCCGAGGACCAAATGCTCACCCTTATGTATAAGGCATCCACCAAAGAATTTGGAAAGAAAATAAAAGTATTTATCGGTGACATGGTGCTTAAAACTAAAGAAGACGACTACTTCCTCATAGATATCCATACTTTATCGTATCATCAACATGAAACCGAACAAAAAAAAATATGTCTTTGGGACTGACATAGGGAATTTCTCGGATTCGTTTTTTCTATTCATATCCCCCTACGATCTATAACCTATACATTTTAGAAAAATGACAAATTTAGCCTAATCCCCTAAGGTTTTACCATAAAATAGCAAAAAAATAAATCAAATGACTAAAATAGCCACCATTTTCGCAGGTTGGCTATGCCATCTGCGAAAAGTATGACGTAACCTGTAAAAACTCTTAAAAACCTTCTAAAACTCTTCAAAACCTGCAAAACACTCTCAAAAATCCAAAAGACGAGCTATTTTTTTCGACCTACGACTATTTTTCTACACCTAACAACTACATGACATTAATTAAAACACGATTAAAGTATAAAAATGGAAAACTAACCATATGTGTCGGGTATTCTTCAGCCATTTTTAGAGAGTCGATGAGAGGATTCCATAAGTTTGTAAACTGGAAAATGAGAGGTAATAGGAAAAATTCAACTTTTTATACATAGGCTGAAGAATACCTGATACATATGGTTAATTTTCAGAGAGACCTGCTAAAACTCTCCCATTTTTTAGAGTGTTTCGCAAGTTTTGAAGAGTTTTAGCATGTTTTGAAGAGTTTTAGCAAGTCACGTCATACTTTTCACAGGTGGCATAGCCCAACTGCGAAAATGGTGGCTATTTTGGTCATTTGACTTATTTTTGGCAAAACATTAGTAGATTAGGCTAAATTTGTCATTTTCTCTATATTTTATTAATAATCATTTGATCACTCTCTTTCATCTATTTTTCTGTCTAGCCTTCTCTTTTTTCAATTTTCTGGAAAATATAACCATCCAATGAAACTTAATTCATTTTACCATTTTACCCTCCCCCCCCCCCCCCCCCCCCTCCAACAACTAAATATTAACACACGAAACCTCTTTCATAAATTGATATATTATGTCATGTTAGTTAACACAATTTAGCCTATAACATTAGCAACCTGTTATTTACTAATTTATTTATTTATTCTTCTTATTTTACAGGAATAACTAAAATGCAAACGTGATAGATTTGTTTCCTATAAATTCATTGTTTAATAATATGTAATCATTAAAGTCATGTTTATTATTTTTATTCGTATAAAAAGTCGAACATAATGTGCAACCATTTTCTTTGAATATGTTTTATCTAACAAATTTTATTTTTTTTTGTTTAATTTGTTGTTATTTCTGATTAATCACGTATGCATATTTACTAATAGTTTATGATTTGTTTTGGTATCAATATATAATATTTATGACATTATTTGTGCTTCTCTTATAGATGAAGTTTGAGACACTTAGGACCCGTAAAAGAAATGTCATATTTTCCCCAAAGAATGGACTATCAAAGTTTATGTTATATAATGTAGCGTGCCACAACAATTGTTTCCTTTCTAATAGAATAATCTTTCACTTAATATCACTCTAGCTAATTAGGTTGAGCCGAAACAAATTTTAAAGAGCTTTGAGTTTTTAGCTTATGAAATCGGCCTAATTAAACATTATTTATTATGCTAAAAAATAAAAATATATTAAGCCTGTTCAATAATAATCATTGATTTTCTAAATTTCTTTAAATGTTATGTTTTCTAACAATATAAAATGGATTCTATAGGCAAAAAAATTCATATCGTAACTAGAAAAAATAACACGCTTGTAATAACGTATTTTTATGTTTATTTAATATTAAAATTATAATTATAATAATAATTATAATATAATATTAAGATTACAAAATCTCAAAAAAAAGAGGTTACACACTTATCAAATGCCATGTGAATAAGAAAAGTATTGATATTTAGTAATATATGATATAAATCTATACAATATAAATATAAATAAAAGTGATGTATATCATTTTAACTAGTTAAATCATTTATTAGGTGTTCAGTTTGTTATTCAGATTACCCTAAAACTCATCTAGCCCTATAGAAGGGATACCAATAGTAGGACCCGATTTTCTAGATCACATCGTGACAACCGGATAAGAACCAGATTCAATACCAACTCGAGAACGGTCGACAGTACGATTCAAAGTGTACCGGCCTTGAAACCCTAAAAATAGTAAAAGACATCCAAATCCTAACCAAAAAAATGGCAGCCATAGGATGCTTCTTGGCAAAATCAATAGAGAAACCTCTCACATTTTTCCAGCAGCTAAAGGAACAAACGAGAAAAACGAATACAGAAATCGTTTTTTCAAAGTTCGAACACCAGTCCCGAAAAGGTACGAAACATGCGATTTGGTTTCAAATTGAGTCACTTTGTATCTAAACAGTTTTCCCCAAACCCGGCCGGTTTGATTTCCGATTCTTTATCCAAACCCTTTTTTGTGCACCTCTAATATTGATCATTTGTTAGTTTTTTAGTTGAATAGTGTATGCTTCATTTTATTTTGGTAAAATGTTAATTACTCTATTTTTAGAATTTTATCAAAACACAATTCAAGACATGTAAAACTAACCATTTTCCTTTTTTCTCATCAATCGAGCAGTTATGCCTTAGAACCAAATTAGATCATTTAAAACAACAAACATAAAAGGATGCTCAAGAAAACCGAATAGCTTTACAATGGTTGGCATATAATTTCATTAAAAATACATTTTTATCTGTTAAGAGAGGCGGAGACACAACGTATAAAGGGTAAAGTTGTAAGTTATCCATATCTCAAGGGACTACTTAGCAATTCACTCCGGTAAAGGGTAATTTCGTAACTTGATCACAGTCCAAGCTGCAAACAACGAGTTCGAGCAGATCCAAGCATTTCTCTCGTACAAATTAGGCGAAAAGAGCTCGCATCCGATTGCTTCAATTGGAGATCATCAATGGCTTCAACGCCGGAAATCGAGGGGCAGAAACCGAAACGCCGACCAATTATCCGTATCGGTATCTTCATCATTACTCACAGCCTTCTAGTTAGGTACTGCTCCTCCCGTCGCACTCCCAATCTCTCATACTATAAGCTTTTGTACATAATTTTAGGTTTAATTTACAATGGATGAAGAATTGAATGTGTTAATTTGTTTATTCCTGTGTATGTAGTGTTATTTGTTGCGTTGCTGGGATTTTAGCTCTGTTACTGTTACCTGTTCTCGCGAAGAAAACCTACGTTTCAGAAAATGCCCTAATGCCTGGTCAGTTCATCGTATTTCACTCTTCGAGCTTATTAATTTCCCCTTCATTTCAGCAAACGTTATCGTACAACTATGCGATTTGTGTGACCATCTTCTTCTCCAATTACCAGCTTATTTACCTATCTTATAACGTTTAAGCCACTTATAACTGTTTAGATTGTTCAAAGTTCAAACAAGGTGTATTGATTTCTACTTCCATATCACCTCAACTTCATATTCTCAGCTCCTTTCAAATAATCATACAATCATGTAACAGGTTCCGCTACTCCCATGATCTCTGAGCAGGATGTTTCAGGGGCAACTAGATTCATCAATGAGCTAAACAGCCTGAAATCAAAGTCTAAGAACACCGCCATGTAAGTCAATTTTCTTCCATCTGTCTACTTTCACTTTTCATGCTCACAACTGATGATTTACTTCCTTAAAATGCTTCTCTGTCTATAAATCCAGAGAAATTCCACGACTAATAGCACTTCATATGGCAAACATGGGTGGAGAAGTGAGTTTCCATAAATTCCAAACACAACAAAACAACTTCCACCCTCTCCACTTCTTCACCAGCCCCGATGCAGAAGCAAACTTCGTAAACAAAACCTGTAAATCTTACGCCACCAACACCATCGGCATCATCCGGGCCCCACGTGGTGATGGAAAAGAAGCTATAGTCCTCGTAACCCCCTACAACCCTAAAAACCTCACTCAAAACGAAGCTCTTACTTTAGGAATCGCATACACATCATTCTCATTATTAACTCAAGTTAGTTGGCTAGCAAAAGACATCATATGGCTAGCAGCAGACTCCCAGTACGGACAATACAACTCAGTTGCAGCTTGGCTACGAGACTATCACACTCCTTCATTTGGTAGCCTACATTCTGACAGCTGTCATGAATCAAAATTGGATGATGTAAATCAAGTGTCTGATTCCTTTAAGCGAGGTGGAACAATGGCGGCTGCACTTGTGATTAAAGTTGCAGAAACAGGTGAAGAAGATGGATTGAAGATTTACGCTGAAGCGTCTAATGGGCAAATGCCGAATTTGGATCTTATAAATGTTGTGAGTTATCTGGCGGTGCATGGACAGGGTTTGGGAGTGAAAGTGGAGAAATTTATGGATTTGGTTGATGCCACGTGGCTGAAGGTTATTGGTCAGGTGGTTGAGTCGGTGGGGAAATTTGCTAGAAATTTGAATCCTCAATGGAAGTTTGGTATTCCTGTAAGAGAGTATGTTGAAGGAAGTGCTACTCTTGTTAGTTCACTCTATAACCAGGTTGGTTTTTGTTTGCATTTTATGGACCAAAATTGCCAGAATCAAAAATATTCAGGGACCATTTTGTAACTTACTGAAACTTTTGATTGTACTGTGAATGTACTCAAATTGATTTATTTCTCTGTTTATCAGGCACTAGGTGTTCCTACAGGCTCGCATGGCGCTTTTCGTGATTATCAAGTTGACGCAATTACTATGGAGATTTCTACCAAATCATCTTCGATTAGTAAAAGCAGACAAACGGAGTTTTTGTTTCGAGGTGGCAGGTACGTTCTTCGTTATAATTGTTAACACAAATTGGTTTCGAATTTGATGCGATTTACCGATTGGAAGTTTGCGAGAACTTTTTTGTTCAAAATCATCCGATTTCTCATAATGCAGATTAATCGAAGGAGTTATACGGTCCGTCAACAATCTCCTAGAAAAATTTCATCAATCCTTCTTCTTATACCTTCTAACAGCCTCAAACAGATTCATCTCCGTCGGCGTTTACATGATTCCTTTCTTACTCCTCGTCGCCCCCCTCCCCATCGCCGCCGCTTCTCTCTTCTCCGATTCCAATAACTCAACCCCTAAATCAACGCCGTTTAAATCGTGGAAATGGCTTCAACCAACAAAAACCGTATTTCTAATTCATCTATGGGGCGCGATCGTCTCGTTACTTCCGTATTTCACATATCAAATCCCCGATTCAAATCCGACCTCCCGTCTTCTTACCTGGACTTCCCTCTCGATCTTTGCCCTAATTGTTCTTCGATCGTTCTTCAGATTCCGATCTGAATGGACTCTTTTGAAATCAGTCACGGTGTCGGCGTCGTTTATCGGACTTTGTCTCATGTCGGTGATAAACTTTGCGACGGCGGAAATCGGAGCGATTTTTCTGGTTCCGATGTGTTTGATGATTAGGCCGTGGAGAGTAGCCGGGAAAATTCAATCGGTTTTTAATTTGGTTTTAATAGTTATCGGGTTTCCCGGTGCGGCGTTTTTAGCGGTGAGAGGTTTGTTTGGGGTTGAAAACGGGTCGGGTTTGGGTGAGTTTTGGTATTGGGTCGAGTCTTTATGGGCTTGGAATAGTGCGACTTATATCTATATTTGCTTGGTTCACCTTCCTTGTTGGGTTTTGTGTATTTTCATTTTATTACATCGTTGTTAATTGTTTTTTAGTTTTTACTACTCTTGATTCATTGCAATTAAGAAGGTGATAACTCATTAGTTTTTGTATAATTATTTTGATATTTCTCGATATTTGGTTGGTTGGATTTTATTGATGTTTGCGAAATAGTTTATATACACATTGAGAAATTTTAAATGGAAGGGCTTCATAAGAGATTAAGATGGATATAATGTGTGACAAACAAGTCTTGGTTATTTAATTTAACTAGGGAACATATAAATTACAAAATGTTGAAAAAGGTACCAAACAATAAAATATAAATGTGCCACGCTATTGTAAATATGGTGAGTTACGAAGCTTATAAAAAACATGTCGTTTTGATTTCTTAACATTGAGTTACAAAAAACTTGATAATTATTTTATAGAATTTGAACGGTTACAATATAAACATGAAAAATATCAAACGTATGAAAAGGCAATATAAAACTAAAATTACGAAATACAAAAGTAAATTTCCACCAAAAGTTATTGATATTTGATAAAAATACAGAAAAATAAAATAAGGTAAAGAGTCTGGACTGGTCTGAAATTATCTAACTAGATATGTGGTCAAGTCCAAAATGTCTGAAACAGGTTCGGTCGATATTATGAAGTTTGAACCGTTCAAAAATCAAAACCAACCGTACATGCCGGTTTAACCTCGATCCAAGAAAAACGGTCTGGTCCAGCCCGAAAATGCCCAACGGATTGCTCTTGTTGTACTCTTTTATATTAAAACGTAGGAGTAAGTTTATATTTAACATGCTAACTTAAAGTTAGTTGCTAGTTGAAAGATAGATGTTAGCTTATAAGCTAGACAGCTACAAATTGTAGGGGTGAGCAAAAATCGAACCGCAACAAAAAATAACCGAAAAAACCGCAAAAACCGAAACCGAAAAACCGAAACCGAAGCAAAAACCGATGGTGTGGTTTATACTTTTACAAAAACCGCCAAATTGCGGTGTGGTGCGGTTTTTACTTTTAGAAAAACCAAATAACTGAACCGCACCGATTACTGTGTATTAAATAATTACATAATATATGTATTATTTGCTTATTATTAAATTTACATATCACATTATAGATTAAATAAAAGAGTGAGTTTGAACGACAATTTCATTTTATATTTTGATAGTGGCATTTTCACCGATTGTAAGTTATAAACTTTAGTTGTTTCATGATTTACTATACAAATTACAAATAAATAAATCAGTTCTATTTTGTATTTTGATAGCGGCAATATACTAAATATATAGTCAAAATACTAAAAAATTTATAAAAAAATGCGTCGATTTTGAACTTCTGCGGTTTTACAACCGCACCATAGGAAAAAACGCACACTGCTATATTATGCGGTTAATAATCGAAACTGCACCAAATAAAATCGCACCGCATGGAAAAACCGCACCACATTAGAAACCGCAAATTTCGGTTTTAGGTTTCAAAAACCGCATAATGCGGTTTGCGGTTCGGTTTTGACCAAAAACCGCACCAAACTGCACCATGCTCACCCTTGACAAATTGTATGTAGACATCAAGTTTTTATAATTAAGAGTAAATTACATTGATGGTCCCTATGGTTTGGGGTAATTTGTGTGTTTGGTTCTTAACTCTTTTTTTTACTCAAATCGTCCCTATCAATTGGTTTTGTTGGGCGCTTAGTCCCTGCCAGATGTAAAAAGTCTATTTCCCCCTTAATAAATTTTTTTATTATTTTTCTTATTTGTTTATTACTTTTAAATTAAAAAAACCCAATTACCTCTCTCTCTCTCTCTCTCTCTCTCTCTCTCTCTCTCTCTCTCTCTCTCTCTCTCTCTCTCTCTCTCTCTCTCTCCGTATCATAAATCATTAAAAAAGAGTCTCTTTCTCATTACGGATTTACGGTTGGTCTTCTTCTTTTGGGTTATCTGATCACCAGCGCCACCACCAACTTCCGGCATCATCTATCGATCATCACTACTGTCACTCTCCCATATTTATATGAAGCTCCAACAATCAACATCAATTCCAGCTAGATCAACCTTCGTATCATAAATGGATTCACAGCTCAAAGACTTATATCCAAAACCCTAATCTCCTACTTCTCAACCAAATCTCGATGGCACTTCCGATAAAGACGATCACCCTTTTCTCAACCCCACCACCACCACCATTCCGACAAATCTGACTCCTCTGTACCCCCCAACCTAGCATTGAAGAGCTCGAGAAAAAAATACGTCGTCGTATGTCGCTGTATTACTTGATCTGTAAGGTTTGTAATATGTTTATGGCACTGAATCTGTTTTAGTGTGTGATTTTGAATTTGTTTGGTTTTGATTTAGATTTCAGATATGATTTTATGACTAGTGGAGGTTGCTAGAATTGAATGAGGTGGTCCTGGTGGATGTCGGAGACGCAAGGTGTTAGTGTCGGAGACGTAAGGTGTTAGTATGTGCTTTTTCATTTATGATTTTATTTGGGTTTCCATAGATTAGCTTTCCGATTATTGTAATATGGGTGCATTTGAGTTTCAAATTGTACTAATTTCTAGAAAATGGTGATTGACGCCGCCGGTGATGGTGGTTCGCCGAATGAGAAGGAGTCGAACTTTGAAGAAGATGGTGAAGGTGAGGGAGAGGGGTCGGTTGGGTGGGAGGGGATGGGGAGGTGGGACCCATTTATAACTATCAATTTTTTTTAAATAATAATACTATAAATAATAATATAAAGATAAAGAATAACATAAATGTCAAAATAGACTTTGTATATCTAGCAAGGACTAAACGCGCAACAAAACCAAACGATAGGGATTCTCCGAGTTAAAAAAAAGAGTTAGGGACCAAGCACGTAAATCACCCAAATCACAGGGAGCATTCATGTAATTTACTCTATAATTAATTAAGGGTGTATATGAAAATATTCTAAAAAAAACCTAATTAGATCAGGTGAGTCTGAATAGTTTTTTAAAAACTAGTTTATAAGAATTTTTTTTGTTTTCCAAATATGACAACTATAAAAAAAAAGTCAAAAAAGGAATAAGTTTGTTATGTTGCACGAACAAAGCCTAAATAATAATATAATTTTTCGAACACACACTTAAAAAAGATTTTTTGTTTTTTGTTTTTTTGTTTTTCTTTTTCTCATGGTTAATTTGTATCAATTCTAGCATCATATTCTAATCCTGTCAACCGGATATGAAATATATCCAACTCGATCTACCTTTAGGTAAGTGACTTGAAATTGACACCTTAGATTTACTAACTTTATAGTTTATACCTAATTAGCAAACTTTATCAATTGCACCTTATATTTCAATAATAATATTAGTTTTTTTTTTTTTTTTTTTTTTTTTTTTTTTTTGTTAAATTCGATTAGATAATTAATTGAAAGAGAGTTATGGTCCGACACCATCAACTATCGGGCGATTATTATTTGTGAAAACTCAAATCGACTGAATGTACATAACATAAGTGATATGATAAAGATAATTTAAAGACAAGGTTATTGGGGCATATGGATAGAAATTAAAACCATTAAAATACATATATTTGGTCTAATTTGATATAGGCTTTGTTTTTTATATGATCATGGAACAGGGATGTTTTGTATTATTTCATGGTTTTAGAAAACTAATAAGCAACGCTTTTGTGAAATTTCAAATAAAATTAATGTGATCGATACAATTATAATAATTTAAGTACATGATTATTAGGCATATAGATAAAAAAAACGCCATAATAATTAATCTTTTTTGTCTCTATTATCTTTTAAAGAGGCATCGTGTGTATGGTGCATAACTGCATATGTGAGTTGGGTGTTTATTGGCTAATGGATGGATTGTTAATGGGGATGAATGGAATGGTTGGATTGTTTGGTTGTAAGAAGGAGTTTTGGGTTCTAATTCTTGTTATAAAAATAGAAAGTGGTGGTTGTAAGATAAAGATGTTAGATGCTTTGACAAAGACATACTGTCTTTTCAAATGTTACATTCCTTCAAAAAATTTCTTTTGTCAAATTTTTTATCAACAGAATTTGTATAAACTCTATTAAATTGATTTTATGGGAGAATACAATATTTTAGACCTCTGAGTTTTTATACAAAATGAATTCTCTTTTTATAAATAATTATGTTATTTTCTGATAATCCTCGTCGTATTTCATTAACACTGAATATGTATATAATACAATAGATATGGGTCGGACTAATTGACGGGCCGATACAAACAATACAAGAGATAACCTATCTGGAATACATACAAGAATTGTATCTCGTTGTTCAAAAAGAAACACAATGCAGATGAATACATGCCTCGGTACAAAGCTAGACTTGCAGCAAACAGAAAGAGTCAATGTCTCGGAATTAACTGTGATCAGACTTTTAGCCGGGTTGTCAAATTGGCAACCATATCATCCTCAGTCTGGCTTTTAACGAACATTGGCCCATCGGGTAACAATATTAGCATTAGTAGGATGTGGAACAAGTCTAGAAAAATGCAGGATATCCTAGAAAAATGCAAGGGGTTGTTCATGTTGATAGTTTATGAGGTGTGGGAATATGTGGAAAGCATAAGGAGCCGAAAACTCTCAAGTGGGCATATGATAGGTGTTTGTGATGAAGTTTATGGTAGGGTGTGTCATTATTGAGAGTGGTGGAGGGAAGTATGTTTAGCAAATGAGTTTGTCATGTGAAGTGCTTCCACCCAGTAGGTTGGAGGAAGGTGGACATGAAATAGAAGGGAGCACACACTATTATTGATGGTACAAATGATTCGCTCGAATTTTCTATTTTGTTGGGATGTATACAAATATAAGAACCATATGTGAATACCATGCTTGTCACACAAGCTTTGGAATTGTGTGTTCTGAAACTCGCCCCCACTGTCACATTGAAAGGTTTGAATGTGACTGTTATATTGGTTTTTAACATGAGAATGAAAATGAACAATTTTAGAAAAAAAACATTAGCGTTAGAGCAAAGTGGATAAACCCAAAAAAATGAGAATACTAATCAAGGAACACAACATAGTATTTTTTAGACCAACACTTTGTATAGAGGAAGTCCAAACATCTGAGTGTATAATTGGAAAAGGAAAAGTGGCAACGGTACAGGACACAGAAAAGGGCAAACGAATATGTTTGCCCAACTGACATGCAATACATAAACTAATATTTTTAGTGTTTGCACAAGGAATCAAATTACGAGAAACTAAAAACCGAAAAACATGATGTCCCGGATGGCCGTGACGTTGATGCCAAAGAGAGGAGTTCCTGGAGATGAAAACCTGAGCTGGAGCACCGTGACCTCCACCATAATTTTTCTGGCCACCACGGTTGTTCTATCCACTGTATCATCTACCGCGGTTATAGTTCCTACGATTAATTTGATTCGTGATTGGGTGATTAGCAAGAAGAATTGTAGGAAAAGATGCATGTTCAACATGATTACCTTAGATCGTACGGGTGTGGACCTGGTTCATGCGTTGTTCCTCAAGCAGAAGCATGGAACGGGTCTTTAAGAATGTTGGAAGAGGTGGACTATGTCGAATAAGGCTAGCAATATAATCAAACTTTGGGGGATAGACGTTGATAGTATATGTAACCATATTTTTTTCAGGAACCGTAGCATCTATATTATCAAGAAGGTGTGCCATAGTCTTGATTCGGGTACAATAATTTGTAATGGTAGAGTAATGTCATAATCGATTACCATCGACCATCTATAGGCACTAATCTACAAGGATGCCATGACCTCTTTACATACCCTAATATGTCACCACCGCCCATTTACTACCAACACTTCTGCCATTAAAAACCATACTCGAACTTCACCATTATTGCAATGTTGGATAATTCTAGATGCTTTTCTAAGCTCCCTAAGCTCTACCACCATCACAACTACATGACCACCATATCCCCAGTCTTCCTAACATACCTTCGGTCAACGTAAAACCCTACAGATATCCTTATTGTCAAAAGTTGATTATGATAAGCCTTAGTACATATATGCTTAATAAAGGTATCGTCCAGCCTAGTCTTAATCCATAATCTTTTCTCGTATACCTGTTTGATAAAGGATGGCATGAGGCAATTATGTATGGATTATAGATCCTTTAACCTCGTTACCATTCAAGATCATTTCCCTATTCCAATAGTCGACGTGTTACTGGATGAACTTCACGGTGCTTTTACATTTACCAAAACCGACATTCGAGTAGGATATCAATAGATCTGAATCAACTCATATGAGATCCTAAAAACCACCCTTCTGAAAATTGACGACCATTATGAGTTTTACTTAATGCCCTTTGGGCTCAAGAATACACCATCTATGTTTCAGGCTTCCATGAATGATCTATTTTGCCACATACTTTACCAACTAGTTTTCATTTTCTTTGACAATGTCCTCATATACAATTGTTCTCTCAAGTAGCATTATGACCACCTCTTCCATGTTTTAGAGACACTACATACAAATTTGTATCATTCCAAAATCTCTATATGTGTATATGCAGTTCCACACATTCAATACTTAGGCCACATGACCTTTGCTTTGGGTGTCGCAGCAAGCCATCACAAAATCCAGACCATCCAAATATGGTTTGCGCCAGCATCATTTACTATACATTGGGCTTTTTTTAGACCTAATGATACTATCAGTGCTTTATCGTTGGTCCACTAACAAATATACTAAAACATGCTACTTTCGCAAGGCTCATGACAACAGCCACAACCTTCAACCACTTAAAAGAAGACATGTTCTTTATGATTGTTTTATCATTATTAGACTTCTCTACTGTGACAACTAAATTTTTTTTTGAGTTAAATGAACTTAGTTTTTGCTAAATCTAATATTTTATATGTGCATAAACGTATCATAATAGCTTTATTGTATTAAGAAAGTAACTCTAATCAAATAATAGTAATATATGAACTCAAGTAGAAATTAAATCGCATAAAGGACCTAAAGTGAAAATTTTATTTAACAATCTTTAGAAATTAATATCTCAATTTCTAAAAGGAATTAGGAAAAGGTCATCAAGGTGACTTTGGTAGTATTTGAGATACAAAAAATATAGGAAAACGAATCGGGCCATTTGGAGTTGTAAGGAGTGAGTTATAAAGGTTTTAAAATGGCCCAAAAGTGACAAAAATGACCAAAGAGTCATTTTCAAGGGTTAATAACAGAAACTCTGTTAACATTCAGACTTGAGTCAGTAAGGGAAAGTTTTAGATCTCGTTCCCACCTTTCTAAAGATATAAAGTTTGCAAGTTTTGGATTTCGTACATAGAAGTTATGCCCCTACAAAGTTGAAGAAAAATAAAGAAAGAAAGCTGCAAAATTCTGTCTGGAATTAAGGGTAGTTTTGTCTTTTTAGTTTTAAAATCAGCCAATGGGCTCTTTTGTCTTACTGTGACCTGCGTAAAACCCCAAACACGCATACCTCTTTTTAGAACAAAAGAGAAATCGAGAAATGAAACAAGAAATTGAAATTCTTTCTCGTTCTTGGCTATTTGCGTGAACTACAAAATCGAGAGAGGTGAAGGGGGGCTGTTGGTCTGTGATTTCTGACCGAGGGTGAGCCAAGAGGTCCGACCACTGTGGTGGTCACCAGCGACAGCAGAAAGGAAGTGAGAGGGAGCCTCCGGCGGTGGCGCCGGCGTGATTTTCGGCGAGCGGAGGCGTGCGACGACCAGCAAACCGAGGGGAAAGTTCAAGGAAGGTTTTTCAGTCCAATTCAAGTCACATTCAACCTTAAATTCCAGATTTTTGGGGCTTTTGGACAGAAATCAGAAAGGTATAATTGGTTCTTGGTAAACCCTAGCTTCTAGATCCGAAAATTTCACATGCATGTTGAAATTAAGCATGGGTTTTGATTTCTTTTGTTGTTATAATCTCAAAAACACTTATGAGACTCAAGTCTTGAACATGTTGGTTGAAACTTTACATGCATGTTAGCAAATGGTTGAATTGATGATGAATCATGGAATATTTAGCAATTATAATGGAGTTTTATGTCAAAAAGTTTCTGTTTTGAGTTAATAATCGCTAAACTAGATGGAATAATGTTTCAATAGACATGGATGTTAGACATGGGAATTGGAAAGGAAGATTGGAATGGAATTGGTTATTGTGGACTCAAGAACACAAGTATGCTACAAGCATAAAAGATTTAATAAAAGATAATTGTTGATGTTAGAATTATAAACTTGAAGTTTTGGGGTAAATGAGAAACAAAGTTGTTGGTTAGGCGGATTTGGTCAAACTTGACCATAGAAAGGGAATTCTCACTTAGAAGTTAATATCGAAAAGTTTTAAACTTTAACATGTAAAAGAACGTTTAACTTATTAATGGACTAAAATTGAATATTTTTAGAATATTGCTAGTATGAACTCTTTTGATAAAGGTTGTAGATATGAGACTTAGTTAACATATGTAGTATGTTAATATTTGAATATATTACTAATCTTCTATATTATCAATATAGAAGTTAAGGAGTGCGCGAAAGCAAGTAGAGGCAAAGGATAAGCGGACCGAGGTGAGCACATGTGGCATTTTCCCTCTTTGGGGTACATGGCAAAATGTTTTATGGTTTATGTAAACTTCGAATATGAAATAATATGCAGGTTTATTTTACTTATGACCTGTTTATAAAAGTCTTGTACAATGATTTAAAAGCAAGTTTTGGCATTAAGCCCAAGTGATTTGAAAAGTATATTTTGGCACAAAGTTATAATGGTTTGAAAGCAAGTTTTGGCATTAAGCCCACTATGAGTCAAAAATACGATTTGGCATTAAGCCTAATATGTTTTGAAAAGTGTGATTTGACATCAAACTGAATCGGAATTGAAAAGATTGGTTTGGAACTAGCCTTAATGTGATTTCAGCAAGTAATTTGATGTCAAATCATATTATGTTTTTCTTTTTATGACTGGTATTTGAGATATGAATGAATACAGTAATCCAAGTTAGAATGTTACCCACTTTCGCCCGGGCCATGATATTCCCATAAGGGAATATAGAGGAGTCTACTGGGGTGGTACCTTCCTCTTCGCGAAGTAGATGTCCTAAAACACAAGATGCGAGGATGAACTGATTTTGTTCTTTCCATCTTAGTATAGACTTGGGAAAATCACTAAGTGTGATTTTCCTAAGTATAAAAATAAAGCATGTGGAGATACCAGTCAAAGCATGTGATATGATGCTGAAATGGTTTGATTACGTTCTTACCACTTCAGTATAGACTTGGGGTATCACCAAAGGTGATTAAGGCCCTAAGTATAAAAATCCAAACACGAATGAATACCAGTCAAGTTTGAGTAAAGAAAGTTTTATGATGACAGCTTATTATCAAAGGTCTTGAAAACGATATGTGATATGCTTTTAAATGTTTTCAGCAAGAGTTATGATATGATTTGGTTACAAAGGTTTTGGAAACGATATATATTATGTTTTTAAATGTTTTGAGTCTAAAACCCATGTAGCTCACGAGACATTTTTGTCTTACGTATTTTATGTTTCATGCCATGTGTCCCAGGTCCAGGTTCGCAAGAGTAGGATGATGAAATAAAATGCTAGATATGTTTTGGAAGACTAGATGGAGTCGAGCTAAGCATAGCTCTCATCTTTTGATTTTATGGTTTAATCCTTCTCTGCTTGCTATGGTTTGTTTTGATATAAATTCGTAACGCCCATGGTTGTAAACTTGTAAACCTAATGTTTTATTTGGACCGTGTTTTTGATATTCATGTCTTATAGACATGAAGTTGACAACTATGCTTAAACAATAGCGCTATTGTGCTTTTGGTGTTACTATGCAGCGATAGCGCTATCATTTTATATATATATATATATATATATATATATATATATATATATATATATATATATATATATATAGAGAGAGAGAGAGAGAGAATAACGTTTTTGCGCTTTTAGCGCTGATGCGCTTTTGACGAAATGCATTTTTGGCGTAATGTGCTTTTGGCAAAATGCGCTTTTGGCGTTATTGTATTTTTCTTTAAAAAAAAGGGGGACAAATTTGGGGCGTTACATCTACATCCTTCTATGTGACCATCGAAATTTTTATAATAACCAATGGCTTCATTATATCCCAAAATGATCGCCACATTGCCTTTTAGCTAGAAAATATGCCCTCAAATACAAGCCAAGTCTGCTTACCTTCGAAAGTTGTTTGACGTTAAAGTGGCCATAAAATGTGGTGGCAATATCTTTTCAAGGTCAATGATTCAAAATTTCACTGACCAAAGAAGCATCAAACTTCTTATTACTTAAACCTTCCAAATGACAAAACAATGTCAATATGTCACCACATTAATGGGCTACGACTTCGAGCTGCATTACAAACCTGACAAGGACAACAGGGTTTCTGACACCCTTAGCCACATGGAGCAACTGGAACTTATGGCTATTTTGACCCCCAAGATTCTTATACAGTAGAGCAAAAAACATTATTCACCACAAACCCAGGAAGTGCTTTCATTGACAAGCTCTCTAGTGAGCCGACCTCACATTCCAATTATACATATCATGATGGCTTAGTATTTGTGGGGCCTTGATTATTTATCCCTCCTATCAACGTGATTCGAAACCTCCTATAACAATAATTCCATGATTCACCCCTAGAATGTCACGTCGAAATTACAGCCACCACAAAGTGTATCAATGTTGTGTTCGTTTAGCCATGTTTAAACTAGGAAGTTGCTCCCTTTATCCAACATTGCACCATATACCAACATACCAAGACACCCACATATAATCGTTATGGACTCCTTTAGTTGCTTCTTATACCTTCCAACCCTTGGGAGGATATTTCAATGGACTTTGTGACCTATCTTCCACAATCCAAGGGAAGAAAGCCCTTTGGGTAGTCATGGACCATCTAACAAAAATTTCACACTTTTTAAAGCTACCGACCAACCTCACAACCGCTTCCCTTGCTACCATCTTTCTAAGGGACATTTATAGCTTACACGAGATTCCCAAATCCATTATTATGGATTGAGACTCCAATCTTTCTAAGTAGATTTTGGAAGCAAGTTTTCAAACAACTTAGCACCCGACTTCTCCATTCAAGTATTTCTCATCCCCACATAGATGATCAACCAGGAACAATGAACCGGTGCTTGTAAGCATACTTTTGTAAGTAATGAACCTCGTACATAGCACCGTTACCTCTACCTTTTTGGATTTTGGTGCATACAATCTTCCATTCCTGTATAAAATGTCTTTATTTCAAGCCTTGTAAGATGCCAAGTCACCAAATCTACAATTATACCTTGGGAACATCACTCAATGCATCAATTGATTCCTTCTTTGTCGAGCATCAAAGGGCCATTACTATGATCAAAGACGCCAATATCCACTCAAGGCTGAAAATGGTAGAGTACACCAATAAGCACCGTCTTGACAAACAATTTGAAACTGATGACTTAGTTTAATTTCATCTAAATGACTACATATAACAATCAGTGGAAAAAACTGATAGGTTTTAAATACCCTAGATTCACTAATCATGGCAGCGGAAACAAACAAAATTAATCTAAGACAAGTAACAATTACTAAAACCTACAAGGATATTACTTAATGATAATTTACAACTACAAGAGGGATAAAAATTACCAACCTTTTAGCAAAAACCAATTAGCTTGAAGAACCCTTGATATAGATCGAATCCATGCTAAGAAAGGTAGTACTCAAAAGAGAATACCTCTAATGGTTCACACCCAATAAGTCCAAATTATTAGGTTAATTGGTTAATTAAGAAAGCTCGCTATAAACCCTAGAGAGAGATTATAGATTCTGCTAAGAGAGAAGAGAAAACTCCAAGTCTTAGAGACCTCTAGGAGTGGGACGAAAATAATGAGGGCCATAGAGGGGTATTTATAGCTTGAAAGGGTAGGAATTAGGTAAAACAAAATAAACTTAAAACCCTTAAGTTCACATGCAACCTAAAAGGATCTATGTTTTCACTATTGAACCTATAACTAAGAACATCAAAAGGAAATGCTAGAAACCCTAGGCATAAAATCAAAATTTATAAAGACGGTTTAAGATTACATGCATTATTGTTATTATAGAAAATAACAATATTCCTTTGCTTGTAGATTTATTGGAAGCAAGCACCACAAATGTCATGCCTCTAATGGTTCACACCCAAAAGTCCAAAACAAAAAAGGTTAAAAGAAAAGCTCGTTATAAAACCTTAGATAAGGATTATAGATTCTGCTTGAGAGAGAAGAGAAAAACCCAGAGGAATATCACTCAAAGGTTTGGCGCATGTTTTGAGGTGCCAGGGGGGTTTATAGCCTCAAGGGTGATTAAGGATAAACCTTAGAGATAAGCCTTATTTGAATACCGGATAAACCTTTTATCTTTAAATCCAAATCCCTTAACTGCCATATATAGTTGGCAAAATTATAAGGATAAATCCTTATTAATTTCGTCTAACATTATCCCCACAATTATCTATTTCTCAACTATTGAACAATTACAATTCAACTCCTGCACTTTTAATTAATCCCAAATTAATTCAAATTAATTCCAAACTAGTTTCTAATTAATTTATCATCAAATAATAAATTAATAAACTATTTATTTCTCTCTCTATTAACCTTAATATCATTTGGACTACTGATGGCAACCCAAAAGGACTGTGCTACTATCAATTCAAGGATAATTGGTTAATTAATTCTTATATCTTTAAATTCAAAACCCTATCACATATATCCTTAGGGTGAACGAAATTTTGAAGATAAACCCTTCAAATTTCGCTCCCTATCCTTCCCCAACTAATATTATCCATTGCCCAACTATTGAACAATTAATATTTAGAGCCATGTACTTTTGATTAATCCCAAATTAATTTAAATTAATTCCAATTAATTTAAATTAATTCTAATTAATTCCAAACTAGTTTCTAATTAATTTATCGTCACATAATAAATTGATAAACTATTGATCTCTCTCTCAAATAACTCTAATACCATTTGGACTACTAAGGGCAACCCAAAAAGGACCATGCTATTAATGGAAAGTACTCACCAGTTAGTTATGACCTTGGACACTATTCCAACAAAAAAGATTTAGTAAAAAACTCTCCAAGCTATTCTTTGGCCCATACAAAATTCTTGAGAAGATTGAGTAAGTAGCATATGGACTCGACCATCATATGAAGTCACATATCCACAAGTTGTCCGTGTCTCCTTGATCCGACCAATTCGGTAACACTCTTTCGTCTACCTTTCCCCTTCTAGCTCTCGAAACATAGACCAAGGAGCTGCCACATGCCATATTTGACGAAAGACACACTGACACGGGTGACCAAATATTGATTAAGTGGCAAGACCAACACATCAAGGAGGCCATGTAGGAGTATGTTATAGAATTACAAACGCAATAACCAGTACCCCACCTTTTTTACCTCAAGGAAGAAGTAAGTTGACATGTTGTTAAGCTCGCCCGACCTATCAGGACTCATAAAATCCCAACCCGTTACACTACTTGACCTCATCACATAGACCATGGGGAACAATAAGTTTGTTGCATATTAGTTCAAATAGGATACATGCATGTAGTGGTAGGTTAATGCATTTAGCTATGTTCTCAATGTTTACCATTCCAGTAACATATGCATGCCCAGGAACCATAATATGTATGCATTCTAATCTTTATTTTAGGGAGTTATTCAAAAGAATTCCCTCAAAATACACACACGTACACAAACACACACACACACTCAATCACACACTCACTCACACTCAGTCACTCACTCACTTACTCGCATACACACACACACACACACACACTCTCTCTCTCTCTCTCTCTCTCTCTCTCTTTCTCTCTTTCTATCTATATTATAGTTCATCTTCTTGGATGTTTCCCACTCGAACACAGTCGTTATCATCTTTACATCTCAGAAATAATATGGCCTCCATCTATAGATTTCAAAACTTCTATGTTTTAAGCGAATATATTCATTTCATTTTTTCTCTCATTTTCTTATTTTCTAGAGATAATGGAAGAAAGTATAGATGGTTTATTTGATGTTAACATATACTAATTATTGTCTTTGGAAAGTAACAAGGACCAATTTTTTGTTTAATTTTTGGAATTTGAGTTTTCCTTTTCATTTTATTTTAATATGAATATTAATTTTGTATTTTTCTTTAATTTAGGGTTTTTTCTTGAAAGAACGTAAAAGAGAAGACGACACATCGAAGCTGAGGGAAACTTTGCCTTTTATGAATTTAAAGTGTGGTCATTAAAGTTAATGATACATGAGCCAAAAATGTTATGAAACTAAGTAATATGGACAAAACTTGCTGAAAAAACTCGATTTAAACTACACTAGAAAAATCCAACTAAACACAAAGACGAAAGTTGTAATTTAGTCTATAACAAGAAGTGATGGATCGCTTGTTGTACTGGACTTATTAGGTGTTGTAGTGGACTTATTAGTTCTATATTTTTATTGACTAAATAAATCAATAAAAAGTTGACATAAAGCAAAATAATTAAAAAAATTAACGGCCAAGCCAATTCGTCATAAGGACCAATTATATAATTTCGTATTAGACGACAATCATTTCAAAATTTGTTATACATTGAGCATTTCTTTAATTTTGTCTTATACAGATGGACAATTTCTCTAATTTTCTCTTACATAAAGATCATTTGTGTAGCTTTGTTACATATGAACCACTTCTATAACTTTCTGATACATAGCGACTATTTCGTAATTTTATCTTAAACAGAAATGGATGTATAATTATATTATGCAGTGGACTATTTTTGTAATTTTTTCTCATATATAAACTATTTTTGTCATTTTGTCTATTTAACAACCATAGGGACTAAAAGAACAATTTATTAAAAAAATACTATTAATTTGATTTGATCTTAATAATAGTGATTTACAACTTAATTAAAGTTATATATATATATATATATATATATATATATATATATATATATATATATATATATATATATATATATATATATATATATATATATATATATATATATATATATATATATAATAAACTAAATTTGTTCGTAACGTGAATAAAAACTTGATTTACTAAAAAATGATATATATATATATATATATATATATATATATATATATATATATATATATATATATATATATATATATATATATATATATATATATAAACAAAATTTGTCCGTAACATAAATAAAAACTTGATTTACTAAAAAATAATATAAATATATATATATATATATATATATATATATATATATATATATATATATATATATATATATATATATATATATATATATATATATATATAAACTAAATTTGTCTGTAACGTGAATAAAAACTTGATTTACTAAAAAATGATTCATCAATAGGTTTTTTTAGAAATTTTTTTCAATGAATCATGTTATTTTTGATTCATCTAGTGATTCATTTTGGTGATTCGTCAAAAAACCAAGTAAATAAAAAACTTCTTACCTTCTTACCGTAATTTTACTTCTTATTTGATCTTTCTTTTATATATATATATATATATATATATATATATATATATATATATATATATATATATATATATATATATATATATATATATATATATATATATATATATATATATATATATATATATATATATATATATATATGGAAGGGTTTAAATGAGAACCACTCAAAGGTTGAGAACCGTGAGAACCACTAATTCACAGTTTAATAATGTTGTATTTATTATTACGTTATAGTATTCACAGTTTAATGACTATAAATTTTATTATATTGTGAATATTGTAAAACGTATTAAAAAATAAGAAAAATTATTAAGTTTGATGTATTTTCACATAATAAACAAGTGTGAAAAAACAAAAAAAACAAAAAAAAAAAACATGATTCTTAATGTGTAAATATCGGTTCTCACGGTTCGTAACCTTTTAGTGGTTCTCATTTGAACCTATTCCTATATATATATATATATATATATATATATATATATATATATATATATATATATATATATATATATATATATATATATATATATATATATATATATATATATATATATATATATATATATATATATATATATATATATATATATATATATATATATATATATATATATATATATATATATATACTAGGAGTGTATCCGCACAATGCATCATAAGTGGTATCTTATTCTTTAAACCCAATACATTAAAAGTCGTCGCTTTCTTATTAGTTTAAACATAATCACATTGATCATCACCATACCGTCTACACCATTCAATCTTAATCTAAAGACCTATATATTTACCTTCTTGTTTTAAGACTTTTAGTCTTAAAAATTATGGGTCTCATATATATATATATATATATATATATATATATATATATATATATATATATATATATATATATATATATATATATATATATATATATATATATATATATATATATATATATATATATATATATATATATATATATATATATATATATATATGTATATATGTATATATGTATATATGTATATATATATATATATATATATATATATATATATATATATATATATATATATATATATATATATATATATATATATATATATATATATATATATATATATGGTTAGTGTTACTGTACCCCAATAAACTCTCGATTTTAACCCGAATTGGTCCTTGAACTTTTTTTTTGTGCAATAGACCCTTAAAGTTTTAAAAAACGTGTCAAATTGGGGAATAAGCCTCTTTTAAAACAGGTTAAGCGGTTATGGGTTACGTGGCTGGATGTTGTGGTCATACACGTGGACACTTAATCCATGCCACCAAGGCTGGTTATTTAAGGAAGGTTAGGTCGGATCAGAAGTCAAATGTCGATCCCTTTTTTGAAAAAAGTGAAAACCCTAAAGTAGTAAGTCATGTCGTCTTCGTCGAATGCAGTTGTTGCGGTTGAAGATCGAGCCGAAGCTCCAGCTCCAGCAAGACGTGGATGCGAATGCAAGCCACCTCTACCGGTGGTACTGCGAACCTCATGGAGTCCAAGAAATCCCGGACGGGTGTTCTTCAACTGTGTAAACTCCATGGTTAGTACCTTTTAAGTATATGTAAGACATCGGTCAGTTTAAAAAACCAAAATTTATACGTGAATGCAAAAAAATTACGATCAAAAACCCTAAACTTGAAAACCCTAAACTTGAAACCCTAAAAAACATAAATAAAGTCAGTGATCTGGTAAAAGGTTGTGTTGATATCTAAATTTTTTTGCAGACTAATCGAAAAAGTTGCAACTTTTTCGAATGGAAGGACCTCTCCCAAGAGGATGATCCTGAACATTACAGAAAAGGCTTGTTGGATACAAAGAAAAAAGCTGTATGTGCCTGAGTCGAGGACCGAACTTCTTGAGCTTCGTCGAAGGAATGTAGAGCTGGAAAGGACTGTTGCACAAAAGAATGAAGCGATTGATGTTCAAAAGGTGAACCATGAAACCTATGTTGCTGGGTGAAAACTCGTCTGGGGGTGTACGAAAAGATGAGTGCTTGCTTGGTTGTGCTTGTGGTGGTCTTGTTGCTGAAGTGAAGGGTTGATGGCGGTGGGTTAGGGTAATATTAGGGGTTTTTGGTTTAAAATTGTGTATAGGTCATGTGAAGTGGAAGATGGTTGATGAGGGGGGTTTTGGGGATGGGTTTGGTTGGTATTTTATAGCTTTTGGGCATTGGATACGGTTGATGAACTAGTATTCCAACCGGTTGGGTAGATTTTGGTGAAATCTTTGATCATGTCGATATGATAAGCTAACATATCATCTGCTTGGTCCCCTTTAAAAGTGGCATTTTGTACAAGTTGTTATATAACTTTTATAAAATTATTAAAAAGTTATGTTAGAAATGTTAAATTTTGTTTATAACACCTTATTGTGGATCTGTGGACCCATTACATATATGGAAATTGTTGGAAAGAAGTGGCATGTGGCCGACCAAGTGATCATTGTTTTCAGTACATATAACATCTATTTATATCTATGTTTATGGTAAAGTACATTGCTATAAACATAAACAATGTACTTTATGGTAAAGTACATTGTTATGTTAAAATGGTTTCTTGGCCCACTGTCAGTATCTATTTATTATATGTGTCTTTATATTTTTCTTTATTGTTTTCAGAATCTATTTATATGTGTACTTCTTTATTCGTGTTCACTATAAACAATGTCATATGGGTAAGGGTTTCTTGGCCCACATGTTTCCATTTCCCTGCACATTGACAGTGGGACTTGAACATTGTATTCGCATGCATGTAAAGTAAAGTGTGTAATGGACCACATCTTACCAACATTGTCCATTCTTTATACTTTTACAGGACATTGTGGTCTACACACAAAACCATTTTAACCATTTAATAACTAACATAAAGTAGCAACTCATTGGTCATGTGGGTGTTTGTTTGCTGGACCACATCTTACCAACATTGTCCAATTAAACCATTTAAAAACTAAGAAAATGTATCAACTGATTGGTCATATGGTTTGTGGTCCACATCCCTAAACTTTAAGTAACGTAAAGTACAAAGCATACCCCATTCTTTATTAGCTTACAGGAACACATGCATATTCAATTTAATCCTTTAAAAACTAAGATATGTACCATGTAAGTCATTTGCATGCATGCAAACCTGAATAGCTTATATTACAATCCAAAATGTGCCATAAAGGCTTCAAGTTTGGTACATGCAACACATGGTTTTTAAATGTAGTAAGTCAAATATGAAATCTAGTGCAACAAACATCAACATGATCAAAGTACATTGTCTAAAACCATTCAAATAAAAAAACCTAATCTAAGTTGACAGCCTTCTCCATTGAACCTCCAGGTGCATCAGGCCCACCAACCACCCTACTTAATTTCTTCTTCACAATCCTCTCTGATTTTCTACGTCTAATTTTCTCCAATATTTCATCAATAGGTATTAGTGGTAACACTTCCACAGCATGTTGCACACCACTTTGGTCCTCATCATCAGCATTTGCATGCATCATTGTAAGACTTACATCCATTTCATCAAAAAGTTGACTAACTTGTACGTTATCATTATCAGGACCTCCTTCATTGACAATTACATGCAAGATAGAAAAAGATAGATTATTCACATATTATCAGTAACAAATTAAATGAAGTTACTAATACTTACATCAACAACCTCCTCTTCATTCCCAACCTCAACATCAACATGCCCTTCATGATTTGCACCATTGACTGTTTCATTCCCAACCTCAACATGAATATGCCCTTCCTGATTTGCACCATTAACTGTTTCATTCCCAACCACCTGTTCAGTATGGACCCTTTGTTTCTTACCTTTTCTGATGTTTAATTTTTTTGGTCTCCCCCTTGCCACAACTGGCTTTGTTGTGGCCTACCTTCCTACAAATACTACATTTCACTCTTTTACCCACCTTAGACACCATATTCCCACTTTGGTCTTCAGTAGCATCTCTCTTACGTTGTGTAGTAGGTCTTCCATGCATCCTCCTAGCCACAGGTGGTAAAGGTGGAATATATGATTTCTCAGGCCACATGATATTTCCATTCATACCTTTAATTCTATACCTATATGATTTCATGTATGTCTTGCTTGTAAACATTTTGTCAACATAACATTCAACATCCCTATTCAGGTAACATATACAAGCTACAGAGTGGACACACCCATATCTATTAAGTTGCCAAATTCTACAAGAACATGTTTTCCTTTCAAGATCATCCTCAAAGGCATCAGATGTACCTCTAACTTCAAACTGATTTAAACCACTGGGAAGAACATGCCAATGTCTCTAATGAACTTTAAGTTCATTGAGTTTGTCCCTTATGGTTGGGCATACCTGATTACCCCATGTCTGTCCCTTTTTCTTCAGGTTTTATAGTCGATCCATCATGTAAAAACTTATCTCTTCCAGCATAGTGATTATTGGTTTCTTCCTAGCTTCCACAATTAATGCATTGAAGCTTTCAGACATCCCATTTTCAATAGAATCACAACATTTTCCTGGGTGGAAATATGCTTTACACCAAGTTTTTGGGTCTCTATCCATTAGGTACTTATGAGCATTCGGGTTCAACACATGAAGCTCCTTCATGGTAGCCTTAAAGGCTGCTTCAGTGGAACAATTGGAAGCTCTCCAAAACAAGGTTTCATACTGTGCTCCACTATACCTTTTCTTCAAGTTCTGACAAATATGCCTAGCACATTGCTTGTGCTCTGCATATGGTAACATCTCTTTCACTGCTTCAATCAGACCCTGATAAGACACATTATTAGCAATGATACATAACAATAACACTTGTCAATATAACAATTTGTAAAAAATGTATATTAAAAGGATGTTAATACCTTATGTTGATCTGAAATGAAGGTAATGCTACTTCCTAATCTTAAATCCAGATCATCCATTAGATTGTCAAAAAACCATTTCCAATTTTCTTTGTTCTCCACACAAACAACTGCCCATGCTATGGGGTATAACTGATTATTAACATCCCTGCCCACAACACTTAGCAATTCTCCTTTACAAATACCTTTTAAAAACATCCATCTAGACCTATGACCCTTTTACACCCTTGTAGCCATCCCCTTTTCACTGCATCAAAACAAACATAGAACTTGCTAAAGTAGTTCTTCCCATCTGGCATGCAGTTCACATTAATCTTCACACTAGACCCTGGATTGGATCTCCTTATCTCCTCACCATATGACCATAGCTTGGCATAAAGATCAATTAGATTGCCTTCTATCAGTTGAAGTGCATAACTTTTTGCTCTTCTGCATTGCCCAAGACCGACCTGAATACCAAATTTCTTCACAACCTCATCTCTTAGTTTCCTTACACTCATCTTCTGCCTAGCTATAATCTCCTTGGTATAGTGACTCCCTATCCATGCATATGTTACTAGTGACCCCAACTTAAAATTTATTGCACAACTGTGGTCCATCTTCAAAGACTTAATCTGGAAACTTTCCTCTTCACTCATCCAAGAGGCCCATAACCTGAATGAACATTCACCCTTACAACACATGACCAACATCCTTTTACTATCGTTTTTTTCAAAGAAAAGTTGGTACCCATGAGCCACAGCATAGTTGCACAACATGTGTTTTACTTGGGCAGGGTTCTTAAACCTCATACCAAGTATGGGTTTTTTGCTTCTTCCAAGGTAAATGTTCATTAAAAATTGAATGCTCTTGAATTGTTTCTTCACTTTCCCCCTCATCATTTGGAGAAATATTTTGGTTCTCCTGAGCACAGAGTTTACTAAGAAACACATCACCTGATGTTCTATTCATACTGATTGGTTCGTCAGTATAATCCAATGCAACATCCCTAAGGGTGGCTGTATCATCTCAATTTTCCCCACCCTCAACACATGAATCATGTTCCTCATTTTCTTTGTCCGAATCAACCCAATCCTCTAATTCATCCCCAATATGGTCTACGAATAATGAAATTTTCCCAAGCGTACCAAAAGCTATGAAAATAAAACTCGCGTAATCGACATCATTAGCAATAGGCCGAAGGCCTTTATACATAGGTTCATCAGGCTCACAGTAGTAAAGCTTCTTACAATCCTCATGCATGAATTTTTCCAAGAAAGTTACACACTCGGCATAGTTCATACTAGCCCAATCATGTTCTGTAAAAGTAAATTTCATACCGTCTTCGTAAGAGAAAGGACATCGACGAAATATCCCTTGATAGTTGAGCTCCACAACCGTGTATACTCCCTCAGGATCAAGGTTTGAAGTCGTCATTTCTTCAGCTTCTCTACTTCTCACCGTTTTATCTCATCAAAACCATAGTTTCATCAACTTCTTCGTTTCTTTTGTTCGTTTCTTTTTGTTCTTATGTGTTCAGAGTCTTAATAATATAGTCCATTCTTAGGTGGCAATTAATAATATCCTGATTAATTGAGACATTTTCCATGTCATCTAGCCACGTAACCCATAACCGGTTAACCTGTTTTAAAAGAAGGTTATTCCCCAATTTGACACGTGTTTTAAAACTTTAAGGGTCTATTGCGCAAAAAAAAAGTTCAATGACCAAATTGGGTTAAAATCGACAGTTTATTGGGCTACAGTAACAATAACCTTATATATATATATATATATATATATATATATATATATATATATATATATATATATATATATATATATATATATATATATATATATATATATATATATATATATATATATATATATGTTCAAATGAGAACCATTAAAAATTTGAGAACTAAAAAGAACTAATCCTAGCCTTTGAATTCTTTTAGTTTTGATCAATAGCCAAAAACAAACATAGGCATAATAGTTATTTGAGAGTCTTAACATAAAAATACATTCCTTATATCTCAAAATCATATCTGAAACATCATCTACTTAAAAACTCTCTCAAATCTCCAAGACCACATATTCAAACCCCAACACCACAACCACCACCGGACGCCACCTACCGCCTGCCACCGCCGCTTGCCACCGCCGCATGTCGCCGCCTCCACCACCTGCCACCGCTGCCGCCATCATTGAAATCGTCTCCTCCATATTCTATCATCGTCTTCTTCATGCAACTCTACTCCGACATTCAGATCTACACCTTCCGACACCAGATTTGTAATTTCCACCTTTAGATCTAGGATTTTCGTCTCGAGATCTACAATCTCCACATCCAGATCTACGATTTCAGCGACCACCGTTGTTACATACCATCATTGAAGGAGTTCCGGTGAGATGAAAGGAGTTCTGACAAGGAATCACAACCAGCGTTGCTACTTAGCCTCAGATCTACCATCGGAGTTGTAAAAAGTCGACGAAAAAGAGGTCAGGTGGTCTATTTACACCACCTTCGTCGTCCGGTGCACCACCGACATCTCCTTCCTCTCTCGTCAATGTGAGAAACTACAACCACATCGAATTTGTTCCAGCACCAACACATGATCTCAGATCCACAACCGCACACCAGGTGTTTGATGAAATGCCTCTATGAATTTTCTTTACTTTGAATGTTTGTATTAAACTGTGATTATGTATTTTAAACTGTGAATATGCATATTAAATTGTGAATGTTTGTATAAAATTTGAATGTTTTGTTATATTAAACTGTGAATGTGTGCATTAAACTTGTCACCACCACCGCCACCACCATTGAGGACAGCTCCACCACCAACTCCTCCCTCCCCCTGTCGCTCCCTCCTATCATTGTTAGGAATTGTGAAATTATGTAAAAGTAAGGGTATTAAACTGTGAATCAGTGTATGAATGAGTATTTAAACTATGAATGAATGTGTGAATGAAATGTATTAGGCTATGAAAATGACGACTTTGCCCTTTTTTCACCCAAAAAGACAAAAAAAAAAAAAGGGGATTTTAATCAGATCCATCCATTTTTAATGATGTGCTAAGATTAGTTCATTTGATTCTCAATATTTTAATGGTTCTCATTTGAACACTTCCATATATATATATATATATATATATATATATATATATATATATATATATATATATATATATATATATATATATATATATATATATATATATATATATATATATATATATATATATATATATATATATATATATATATATATATAATAAATCCGAATAATATATCAAGCAAATCAAGTAATCAACAAAAGTCTTCTTTTTTTTTTCTTTTTTTAATTCTAACCCATGAAACAACAAATCTATTTACTGAAAGATTATGTTTCACATAATTAAGTTTTCTTGTTTTAGGTTGTAATATACGTCTTATCTAATTTTTTTTGCATGTAGTCTAATACAGCAATGTCAATATATTAATAAGATTTTGATTACTGTTGTTTTTTTAGTTTTTTGTTAAAAGGTATTTTAGGTGTTCTTATCAATCAGAACCTTCATTTAGATCATATTCAATTTTTTTTGTACAAAAGCGATATCATTGCTTACTTTATTAAAATTAAGACGACTACGTATGAGTTGTCATTTTTGTAGTTTTGCTCATTGTAACATGTGATCAACAAGAACATCTATAATAATCCTTGGAGTTGTCTCACATATATTAAATAGTTTGAGCTTTTAATTTTTATAATAAATTATATTGAAGAGAAAAACCTGTCTAGTTGCCTCGCATATTGCAGGGGTGATGTGGAAGTGAGGGCACCTTGATGAACACGACCCTCGCCTCTCACTTTTTCTACGAAGACTCATCACACCTTCTTTCATATGCTTCATCGTTTTATATAATGCATGCAATAGCATTAAGCATATTTATTGAATGATGACTGATTGCGACTATTTACTAAGTGAGAGGAAGGAGGTCACAGGTCACAGGTAAAAAATAAAAGATGGTGTTGACAACACTCGATAGCTTATGAAGTATGAGCTTAAAGCTACTTGGTTGTCCATAAAATTAATGTATCTTTTATTCAGATTTTCTTTTATGTAAATTTCAACATTTCAAAATATTACGACTATTTTTAACCAAACATTTTTATACAAATAAAAACCGTAGATTTCATCTCTAACTGCCAACTAATTGCGTCAAACATTCTCATTATGTCTATTTTGCAAACTTTCATGACATAAATGCAAAGTTTCTTGTGATTTGGGTAACAAAAATGATATTTAATCAAATATCTATCTAAATATATCTATTTAGCAAAATAAGTGCAAGTTTGTTTTTGTTAAAGATCGTTGACCAACTTGTTCTTTTGATGATATTTTGTTTAAGAGATTGTGATGTTTTGTTATCTTTTGATTATGATGTTATGATGTTTTAATTATAACTTTGTAACCAAATGTTCTCTTTTGTTAAAAGTTATCAAAGAACCACTTTGCATCTCAACACTGTGTTATTACTATGTATTATTCATAATGTGTTGAACCAGCATATGCAAAGAGTTTAGTAATTCAGGGTTCAGAAGAAAGATGATTGTGCAAAGTCCTCTATATCGAAGATCATTCTGATCTTCGGTGTCACCTCCTCAACATGATATCTAAAGAATGGAGCACCATCAAAACAACTAGGAAGATCAGAAGAATGTCATGAACAGCAAAGATCAAGCATGATCTTTGGTTACTCAATCCAAGACTGATCAAGACACAAAAAGATTATGACAGAGCATACTTATTCAGAAGAACAAAAACATCA
>CM042016.1:51317458-51364958 GCA_023525715.1 Cichorium intybus | reverse complement strand
AAAGGTAATATAAAATTTGCCAAATTAATCGATCGGAACTTGGTACAATAGTTCGTCAAAAAAATTTCATGTCCGCCTTTTTTTTTTTTGGATTTCGGGGAGGCGAGCTATGAGAATGTCTATGAGAATGGTTCAAGTTCATTCTCAGAGAATGGGGCTTTCCATATTGTGAAGATACAGATGTTGATTTGGCGTCGTTTTTGCTGTAAGTCATTCTCAAAGAATGTCTATGAGAATGGTTCAAGTTCATTCTCAGAGAATGAGACATTCTGAGAGTATGGGGCTTTCCATACTATGAAGATACAGATGTTGATTTGGTATCGTTTTTGCTAATAGCTTTTTGTACCATGAAGTATAAGTCATTCTTAGAGAATGGAGTTAGTTACTATGTAGCTTAGGCCATTATTAGAGAATGGATGTGTATATGTTATATTGTACGTAATTCATTGAGTCTGTTTGCATGTTATTTTAATCATTCTTAGAGAATGGGTGGTAATTGCACATTTTTCTTCTTAATCGCAAGAATTCCAAGTGATGATCGATGTTCATTCCCAGAAATCGTTTTTATGCTAGCTTTTATTCCAATCTTCACTGTAAAAAGCGTACATTGAGTAGATAATGGAACC
Organism: Cichorium intybus; assembly: GCA_023525715.1. Taxonomy (NCBI): domain Eukaryota; kingdom Viridiplantae; phylum Streptophyta; class Magnoliopsida; order Asterales; family Asteraceae; genus Cichorium; species Cichorium intybus. The sequence goes on along the minus strand of CM042016.1, from coordinate 51,364,332 downwards.
CAAATTGAGAAGACGGTCCGTAATTTTTGTTTCGATCTTCAAAATTTATTTGAAAATTATATTGTTTCCTTATTTATAGGTATATAGAAATGTCCAAGATGCCCTTAACCGGATGTTTTTAATTATTTTTATTTAATTCTTTCATTTTAATTACACAAATTCCACTATCATCTAAGCCCTTGATTTTTCAATCTAATGGTCCAGAATTGGTCCTACAATCACACAATACTTACCAAATGTATTTAATACTATATATATATATATATATATATAAATATATATATATATATATATATATATATACATATATATATATATATATATATATATATATATATATATATATATATATACATATATATATACATATATATATATATATATATATATATATATATATATATATATATATATATACATATATATATATATATATATATATATATATATATATATATATATATATATATATATATATATATATATATATATATATATATATATATATATATATATATATATATATATATATATATATATATATATATATATATATATAGAGGTTATATAGAGACCAATAAAATGTGGAGAATTAGAGGCCAAACGTGGACCAATCATTTTATAAGGGCATATTAGTAATTGTGTATTTTAGTTAAATTATAATATAATAAATTAATTGATAATTTCCTAAAATATAGGGATTTGATTAATTGTTACCTAAAAAAAGTAATTGTCATTTAATAATATATTTTTTTTCAAAAAACTTTTTTATTTATAAATCAAAGTGTCCATGATATTGAAAATTTTATAATTTTATTAGAAATTTTCTAATCATGTATGAATAAACGTATTTTGTATTCATATATCAATATGGTTGTAATCGTAAATGAATAAAGCATAAATTGAAGATAATTTCAATAAAATTATAATCGTAAATGAATAAACCACTATTCTGAAATGTATAATACAAAAAGAAAAAAAAATTACAATGTAGAAATTTACTATTTTTCTTATAATCATAATTAAAAACATGAAAATAACATTATATTCATAAATGAATAAAACAATGATATAACACTAAAATTCTATCTGTTAATGAAAATCATATAATCATCAATGAATAAGTCATGATTTGCTTACATTTTTTTTTGCAGGAATCTTCTGAAATTAAGCAAGAATATGTGGTTAGAATAATGAATGAATGCTTCATCAGCCATGAATATAAAAAACACCTTGAATCATGAATGAATGCTTCATCAGCCATGAATATAAAAAATCAGCAATGAATATGAATAATCACGTGTTAATCATCAAAGAATCCCCCTAATCATCAATGAATACACCAGCATTTCCTCTAATCAGCAGCTTCAGACCTGATTTGCTTACGTTTTTTTTTGCAGGAATCTTCCGAAATTAAGCAAGAATATGTGGTTAGAATAATGAATGAAAAAACACCTAGAATCATGAATGAATCATAAATATAAAAAACACCTAGAATCATGAATGAATGCTTTATCCTTTTGATGTTAACGCACAAACACAGACAGAAGAGATTTTTGGGTAGATGTTCTCAGTTTCAAGAGTGGTTAAATTGGTAACAACTTCACCGATTATGCCCTAAAATCCGATATAAGAAACTGTCCTCGAATAGCAATAGTAATAAAACTGAATCAAAGTAGAATGTAATTCAAATCATGTCGCATATTCCTGTCTTCGGTATAAATATGTAGAATAACATAAATTACAAACAAAAAGTTCGATAAATCTTTCTACTATCTCAAAAAACATAAATTTCAAATAAAAATACTCGGTAAATCATTTTTCAGCAAACAATCCACCTAAATCTGACCTATTTAGAGGACTACGTTAGAAATAACGATCTGCGAATGGATATTCAAAGCCGCATTGAAATCCAATAATGAAAACTGAAACGATGTTGAGGTATAAAACTTAAAAATTGGGAATTAGGGGTTTGATACATATGTTGTTCTTTGAAATAGTTGTTGCCCTGAAGGCGTGAACCAAGACGATCCATGGCTTGACCGGTTTCCCGGATCTAAAAGCCGACTGTGTATGCTGCTCTTCCTAGGGTTCCCATGGCCGATCAGTGTTTGACGGTGTTGTGCTGAACTCGAAGATGATGCAGGTGTCGATGGTGAGGAGAGGCGGTGGAAGAGGAGATAAACCCTAACAATAAATCGGGAAGAGTTGTGTATTAAGAGAGAGAGATAATTTAGGAGATGATAAAAATAGAAAATGATTAGTGACAATAATACCCTTCTGCAGATAAAAGAAATACATTATACTACCTAAAGTTTACTAGATTGACAAAAACGACACTATCATATTAACCCTTGATCTTATGATTTAAATGGCTGAGATCTGTCCTCCAGTTTGACAACGCCTAGTGATATTACATATTTGAGCCCTATTCTTAGTGAAATTATATCATATATATCGTGGTATTCTCACTTTTCGTGCCAGTACTTGTTTGGAAGAAAATAATGAAAACAGGGACCAAAAGCGTACAAATTGGAGAAAGTTTGGAGAAGAAGGAAAAATTAGAAAATACGTACGCGTGCCGCGGGAATCAAGAAGGCGCGACGCGGATACAAGGCGGTGGAACAAATTCAAAGTCCGAAGAAACGGGGATAAAACCCTACGCGCGCCGCGGAAACCATATATGCGCAGCGCGGTTGCGTAAATTTTGCAGGTTTTTATGTTTAATTTCTTTTTAGTTTAACAGTTAGCATTAGTGGCTAGGGTTTGTGGGAGTGACAACCACTGACCTTGAGCATTTCATTTACTGTTTTTCAGTTATTGTTACTGTATTGGATGTTTGGAACCTGTTTTGGGTTTATAATAATCATTCGGTTACAAGTAATCTTGGTTTTTCGGTGTTTGATGCTTGTTATTGGTTTTGAATGCTTGGATTGTGTTTGGATGTGTTTATGACCTTGTTTGGGACTGTTTTCCTTTGCTGATTTCAGTAACCAACTAGGTTAGCTTTTAGGTTTGGACTCTAGCCAGTGACTGTCATTTGGACATTTAGTTATTGGTTTAGTTCATGCCTTGTGATTGTTTGGTTTGGTTGTTTGCCTTTGTTGCTTCTGAAGCAGAGATGTACTTCTGATTTCAGAAAGTAACTAGATTTGAGTTGAAGCTTAGCTTAGTCTATGCTTGTTTTGATATTGTTTGGTTTATATTTTCGGGTATCAGTAGTCAAAAGTGTAGGAACTAGGCCCTCTGACTATAGCGTGACACTATAGTTGGTAATCTATCACCTGACTTGACCACGTAACTCCTGCGGATCGACCCTGACTTCCACTGTGCTAAGTGAGTGTGTTAGGTTTTTCTTATTTTTGACCGCATGACGACCGTTGCGATGTCAAATTTTGGCGCCGTTGCCAGGGAGTTGTGAGCTTAAGATTAGGTGATTAGTAGGAGTTTTAGTTTCTGATTTTTCTTTTGTGAGTTTCATTTGGTTAGTAGTTTTATTTTTGATTTTGTGGGCGTATTGCATTAGTGCATACGTACCCGCAGGGGTGAGCAAGTATCCCCTTTGCATTTTGACCCTGAGATTGAGCGAATGCGCGCAAAAAACCGTGCACGTAGGCGTTACAATATCATGAGTTTTAGTAATATTAGCAGTAGTCCAGAGCATGTTGCCCAGGAACCTTCGGGTGAGGCAACGGGGATGTCTTTTATTCCCCCAGTTTCAGAGTTTCAATTCGGGAGCACGAGTGCTTCTGGTGGTGCAGTTTCAGCCCCTGTACCCATACCATCATGCACTCCGCCATCGATTCCACCATTTCCACCAGTATCACAACCACAATCCACAAATCCATTCACATCTGCCATGTCTTGGGGAGCGCCGACCCGTGATGGCACCCCAGTTTCTAGACAGCAGACACCTACTTCACAACGAATTTCACAACCACAATCAGTCATTTTCAAACCTCAACCTACACAACCACAACAATACCAGCAGCCTCCTCAGCAACAGTACCAGTATCCAGAGACCGAGGAGAGATATGATGAGGAAGATGAAGGATGAGTCCCACCAACACCACAACAACTATGGGACCGAGGTCGGGGACCTCCCAGAAGAATACAGTAGCATCAACAGCCACAAGGTCAGCAGGGATACAATGATCCTCAATGTTACGGTAATCCTATACGACCTTTGTATTTTGCACAACCGAGAGGGCAATCGGTTGCATCACATTTCCAGCCAAGGGAACATGATGATTCATCGCCCATCTATATTCCTGATGATATAGAACACCATGTAGAAATTAGGCCTCAGCTGATAGGAATATTAACTCAATTCAGAGGATATAAAACTGATGACCCATACAATCATTTGTATGAATTCATATCTATCGCGAATGCTAATATTCCTAGAAACACCAATAGGGATACCTTTAGGTTAAGATTATTTCCTTTCACATTAAAGGATAAGGCTAAATATTGGTTCACCTCTCTTCCACCTAATAGTATCACTAGTTGGGACCAACTCAAGGTGAAATTTTTACAAGAGTTCTATCCAGTCAGTAAAACCACAGAAGTCAGACGTGCAATTCAGGACTTCCAGCAAAAGCCAGGAGAGGCTTTCCATGAAGCATTCGATCGATTAAAGGAGTTACTGCGATCCTGCCCGCACCATGAAGTTCCCAAATGGCAGTTAGTAAAATTGTTCTTCGAAGGAGTCAGTGAAACACATCAGGCGATGATAAATGCCTCGTTAAGTGGGACATTTATGTGGCAAGAGCCGGAAGACGCTTGGAGATTCCTGGAGCAGTTGAGCTTAGGATCGAAAGTTCGTGGAACCATGAAAGATAACACGGTTTATGTAGCAAATGTTGAAGCAGAAAGCAAATGGAAGACAGAAATTCAGAAAGATCTAAGTGCTGTGAGTAAGAAGTTTAATCAAATGCTCGCAAGGTTTCAGCAAGAGAAGGGGCATATGTGTTGCATGGGCAAGTTATATGCAATACATGTCGGGGTATAGGACATAATCATAATGAGTGCTTGATGACTCATGAAGAGATTAGTCAAGTGCACGGGTATGGTTGATTTCATAACACACCAAGACCATTCCGAAACAATCAACAACGGGAAGTAAGGCAACAACCAATGAGGCAGCAGCAGGTGCAACCTCCACCTCTAGCAGGAGGTACGAACATTGGTATACATGAAATCTTTGGGTTGTTAGTCAAGCTGCATGAAGTGGAGAATTCTAATGCAAAAGCAATTATGAAGTTAGGAGACTTGATTAGTAAGATGGAAGAAGATAGAGCGTAGGAGAAGGCACAGGCATCAAAAGTGCAAGTTAATGAGGTGATTACGCTTAGGAGTGGGAAGAAAGTGGATAACAAGGTCACAGCTCCGCCAGTAGATGAGGATAGTGATGTAGAAATAATCTTTGATGAAAAAGAAGAGCTGGAGAAGAAAGATAAGGAGGAACAAGCAAAGAAGAATAAGCAAACGAGTACATGGGAGAAGGGAGAATCAAGTGGGACAGTTCCTTTTCCCACAGCTTTGGAGAAGCCGGAGAAAAGACCATATGGGAAGAAGGGACTACAGACAGAAGATATGTGGGAACTGTTTAGTCAGATTAAGGTTAATATTCATCTAGTTAAACTTATCAAGGAAGTTCCTGCATATATACGCTAAGTTTCTCAAGGACATGTGCATACATAAGAAACATATCTTGTCCCATTTGCCTAAAATGATCAACTTACCTGAGAATGTAAGTTCTATTTTAATAGACGCGCTTCTTCCCAAGATGAAGGATTCTGGAGTTCCTCTCATCTCCGTGGATCTAGGTGATGTGCACATAAAAAGGGCTTTGTTAGATTTAGGGGCAAGCGTGAACATATTACCTGGACAATTGTTTGATAAGCACGAGTTTGGTACCATGAAATCTACCGACGTCATTTTGCAACTAGCTGATAAGTCTACTAAGATCCCTAGGGGGATGCTAGTCGATGTTATCATCAGAGTGGGAGAATTTTATTACCCAGCAGATTTTCTGGTTCTGGACACTCGTCAAGCGACTAATGGAGAACAACCCACGATCATCTTAGGGCGACCATTCTTAGCCACTGCCAATGCAAATATCGATTGTCGCACTGTAGATATGGGAATATCCTTTGGGCATCAACAGACCAAGATCAACATTTTCAATGCCAATGCCAAGGGAAGTAGCATGGAAGAAGAAGAGTGTTACCAGGTAGATATCATAGACGAGCTAGTGCAGCAGTTTACTCCTGAGGTATTACAATCAGAGGCAATGAAGATTCAAGAAGAGGGAAGTGTTGAAGACGAGGAGCAACAAAGAAAGGTGGAAGGAGAGAAGGGGTTGAAGCCTGAAGAGTGCGCTCACATAGAGAAGTTACCGACAGAGATCCCAAGGACATTGAAACCCTCCTTACAAGAACCACCGAAGCTGGAATTAAAGCCGCTACCAGAACACCTAAAGTATGCCTTTCTGAGAGACAAGGATACTTTGCCCGTGATTTTAGCAGCAGACTTGACAGGGGAACAAGAAAAGGAATTGCTCAAGGTATTGTCCAAGCATAAGGAGGCCATTGGTTGGACAATCGCGGACTTAAAAGGAATTAGTCCGACCACGTGCATGCATCGAATCATTATAGAAGAAGGAGCTAAACCGGCCAGGGATACGCAGAGGAGATTGAATCCCAATTTGAAGGAAGTTGTGAAAAAGGAGGTTCAAATATGGTTAGATGCAGGAATCATATACCCGATTTCTGACAGCGAACGGGTCAGCCCGACACAGACAGTGCCAAAAAAGTCTGGAATAACTGTTGTAGATACGAAGGATGGTGATAAGGTATCCACAAGACCCGTAACTGGATGGAGAGTCTGTATAGACTATCGGAAGCTCAACACTGCTACTTCCAAAGATCATTTTCCATTGCCATTCATTGACCAGATCGTGGAAAAGCTGGCAGGACAGAAGTATTACTGTTTCTTAGATGGGTATTCTGGGTACAATCAGATTGCAATTCACCCGGAGGACCAGGCAAAGACAACATTCACGTATCCCTATGGCACCTTTGCATTTCGTAGAATGCCATTTGGGTTGTGTAATGCGCCTGCTACATTTCAACGATGTATGATGGCAATCTTCTCTGATATGATTGGTGATGCATTAGAAATCTTCATGGATGATTTCTCAATCTTTGGACCAACATTCGAAGCCTGCTTGGGTCAATTGGAGAAAGTATTGGAAAGATGTGTCGAATAAAATTTGGTGCTCTCCTGGGAAAAGAGCCACTTCATGGTCAAAGAAGGGATAGTGTTAGGTCACATAGTCTCTGAGAGAGGGTTCGAGGTTGATCGTGCTAAAGTCAAGGTTATATCCACGTTGCCACCCCCAACATCAGTGAAAGGGGTTAGATCCTTTTTAGGTCACGCAGGTTTCTATCGTAGGTTTATCAAAGACTTTAGTACTATTTCCAAACCTCTTTGCGGTCTTCTCTTGAAAGACGCGCCATTTATTTTTGATGAAGAATGTGTAAAAGCATTTAATATCCTCAAAAATAAATTGGTCGAAGCTCCTATCCTGAAACCGCCTGATTGGACTCAACCGTTCGAAATAATGTGTGACGCCAGTGACTATGCTGCTGGTGCAGTATTAGGTCAAAAAGTTGATCGGAAACCTGTAGTTATTTGCTATGCTAGTAAAACTTTTTCTGAAGCTCAATTAAATTACACAACTACTGAAAAAGAGTTACTTGCCGTAGTATTTGCATTAGATAAGTTTCGATCATACATTTGGGGATCCAAGGTAGTAGTTTACACTGATCATAGCGCTGTTCGACACTTGCTTGCAAAGAAGGAGTCTAAACCTAGATTGATTAGATGGATACTTCTGTTGCAAGAGTTCGATGTGGAGATTAAAGACAAAAAGGGAGCAGAAAATGTCGTTGCAGACCATCTTTCTCGATTGCCAGCTGAGGGACTGGAAGCGGGAATTAAGGATTCATTCCCAGAACAGCAGCTGCGGGAGCTTGCTGGAGCTCCTTGGTATGCAAACTATGTGAATTTCTTGGCCATAGGAGCAATACCGACACATTGGACCAAACAAAGACAGAAGCAATTCCGCACATATGCAAAAAGATTTATATGGGATGATCCTGACCTTTTCAAGGTGGGAGAAGATCAAATAATTCGGCGATGTGTACTCGATAGTGAAATCAGTGAAGTATTAGAGCACTGCCACGCGTCAGCATGTGGAGGGCATTTTAGTGGTAAAAAGACAGGGTACAAGATTCTCGAAGCGGGATTATACTGGCCAACAATCTTCAGGGACGCACATAAAACTGCTAAAGAATGCCTCAACTGCCAGCAGTTAGGAAACATATCAAAAAGGGATCAGATGCCCTTGAACCCGATCTTGGTAGTAGACATTTTCGATGTCTGGGTAATTGACTTCATGGGTCCATTTCCTACGTCACATGGTTATGTTTACATTCTGGTAGCAGTGGATTATGTGTCTAAGTGGATCGAGGCAGAGGCGACTCGTACGAATGACCACCATGTGGTGTGTAAATTCGTAAAGAAAAACATTTTCACTAGGCATGGAGTTCCACGAGTGATTATAAGTGATGGAGGGTCTCACTTCAAGAATTTTAAATTTGGAAGGTTGCTAAAGCACTATGGAGTGAATCATCGGATTGCAACACCCTATCATCCACAGACGAGTGGCCAAGTGGAAGTATCTAACAGGCAGATAAAGGAAATTCTGCAAAAGACTGTCAAAACCGATAGGAAAGATTGGTCACTAAGGCTGGATGACGCGCTTTGGGCATATCGAACTGCTTTCAAGACACCGATTGGAACCACTCCATATCGGTTGGTTTATGGGAAAGGCTGTCATCTGCCGGTTGAGCTTGCCAACCGTGCCTTATGGGCGGTCAAACAAGTCAACATGGACTACACAGAAGCAGGAAAAGAAAGGAAACTCCAACTGTCAGTTATAGAAGAGCTACGAGATGAAGCATATGAAAATGCAGCCACTTACAAATCAAAGATGAAACGATATCACGACGCCAAGCTCCGTTTGAAAACTTTTGAGGTAGGGCAGAAAGTGTGGCTGTACAACTCGCGGTTGAAGATGTTCCCCGTGAAACTCAGGAGTAAATGGAATGGCCCTTATGCAGTGGTCAACATCACAGACTATGGCGCAGTAGAGATTCAGGACTTGAAAGGCGGTCAACCATTTAAAGTCAATGGACATAGGCTCAAACCTTATGTCGTGGCGGGAACATTCCAGAAACTGGAGGTGGAGACAGTCGAGTTCGTGGTAGATGTTCCAGTGTATACTGCATAAATCAGGTAAGTGTACGTCCGGCTGAAGACGTTAAACTTAGCGCTTGTCGGGAGGCAACCCGATCGTCATTTGTATGTTTGCATAGTAATTCATCACATCCATTTTGATCACGGTGAGTAAAGAGCAAGTGTGGGGTCATTTTGGTAATTTTGCAATACCGCGACACGGGATCTTAGGATCCGCGCTGCGCGTATCGAGTTTTCGCGATTACAATTAAAATCAGATTTTTATACGCGACGCGGATAGAAGCTTCCCGCACCGCGGCCTTATCTTAATTTGAAATTAAAGTTAATCACTAAAACAGAGTTTTTTGAAAGCTATCCAAATTCCCACACCTGCATATAACTAATTTTCGTAATTCGTGAGTATTTTCACTGCGGTAAAAGCCTCTCAATCAATCAAGTCATCTGCATTCTTTTCTCTTCACTGAAATTCAAGTAAGTTTTTCTTTTTCTTCTCTTTGTCTTTTCTAAGTCTTGAACTTGCCTAAATGATGCTGTAATTTACAATGTCGTAGTCATCTGATGCAATTGATAGTCAAATTAGGTGAATAGTACTGTACTGCATGAAACCCAATTGGTAGATTAGAGTTAATTGGATTGAATTAGACAGAATGATCGATTCTTTTTGGCTGAAATCGTTTGCCGCGCCGCGGCCTGTACAGTCCACGACGCGCAACATGAATGTTCATTTAGCGTGTCGCGGGATGTTACGTGCGCGCCGCGTCGAACCTCTAGACAGTTAACTCATTCTTAATTTTTATACATTCTGCAGGCATTATGTCGTCATCAGGTAGCTCTGAAACAATCGACTGGAATTCCTTGACTACACGGACTGACCGGGTACGTGCGGCCAGCTTTTTCAACCGCCGGGGTCTGTGTAAAAACAAGCGCATCTTGCCCTGCCGCACGGTCAATTGGGACTTGACTAGGGAATCCGGAATTCTAGAACATCTGAAGGACTGGCTAGTCCAAGGAGGTTATGAAGAGGGGGAGTTAACTTATACTTGCCGGGCTCTGGAAAATGCAACACAAATGAGCGAGCCTGTTTACCGTGAGGTCTTCCTTCAATTCCTCGCCAGTTATCACTTTGATAACAAACAAACTGGAATGGATACCGAGGAGACTGTGAGATTTCGTCTGGGAAATCGGGACCGCAGTTGTACCCTGCGGGAATTCGGGTACCGCATTGGGCTTTACACTGAAGAGGAGTCGCAGTCACCGGCATTCGAGGCATTCCACAGGCGCGCCAGCCGTACTATGGGTGATTCTTTTTCACCAGCCGAGTACTGGGGCACGATAGCCTCCACCCGGTACCACGAAAACACTGTCCGGGAATGTTACATACATTTGCCATCGCACCGCATGTTGCACCGGCTCATTACCACCATGCTGTGGCCGCGTGCGGATGAAGAAAAAGTATTGCCCCGGGAACTGCATCTGATGTGGTCAGCGACACGGATGTTGGAAACTTGCAACATCCCATATTTTGTCGCTGACTTTTTCAAGCAAATCACCGATGCACCTATGACGATAACTGCATTGGGAGGGGGACATTTCATCATGAGACTGGCAGAGTCGTATGGTTTGATTTCCGAGCACACGACCGACGGGTTGGAGGTTATACTTCCAATTTTATTTTTCCCGCCTGTGACCACCTCGCGGGAGGTGATATATGTGGACGATGGAGTCCCGTCCGTTGACCGTATGCCTTTCCCGGCACTTCGGTCTGAGCCAACTACATCTCGGAAGCGGTCAAGGCCAGCCACCAGTTTAACCCGCAGTTTATCCCCCGCTACGATGGAATCCCGCTTCCTTGCGGATGAGGTAAAGGCGCTTAAGGAAACTATGGAAACACACATGCGGGAGCACCAGATCCAGTCGTATGCAGCACATGAGGTGGTTAAAAGAACGGATAATACACAGACGCAGCTCCTGTGGTTAGCAGACTGCATGATCGCCCTCATGGCAAAGCATAGATGTGTTCCACCAAGACCCCAGCCGACGATCAGAGATGAAGAGGAGGAGCCCATGGAGGAGGACCCTGAAGAAGATGAAGATGATTATGATGACACTGCGCATAGTTGAAAAGAATGGATGTAATTATTTTGATTTCTTTTTAGTACATTTTTTATTTGCATTTTGTTAGGATTAGTTGAAGGAATTGTTTTTAGGAAAGTTGGTTAGGACAATAAGCCTCTTGAAGGCATTAGATATTAATAATACAGTAATGGTTTTGTGTGTTGAATTGTTTCTTGTGAGATTTGAAATTGGAGTAATCTGCTGAAATTACCGCGCCGCGGCACCATTACAGTACGCGACGCGGTATTTTCCCATTCGACGTTGACTTCAACTCACGTAATTACCGCGACGCGTGTCCTTCCATCACGCGCCGCGGTCATCCGCAACACATACATTTTGCTTATTGTGCAATTGTGTATATTTTATTTGTTATGTTTGCATTTAATGTTTCTGTTGAGTCATGCATGTTATACCAAATGGGAAGGAGTTGTCTCAGACAAGTGTGGGGTCACCGTGCCCCCTCCACTTGTCTTGATCACCGGTGTGTTTACTGTTGCGCTACAACTCCAGATTGTGAATCGGGGGACCTTTTTGTTCAAATTTGTTCCTGTGATACCGAGTACCAACCAAGCAATCTACCGTCCAAAGGGGTAACTCTTTCTCCCTTGTTCTAAATAAATTTTGTACAACGGGGACGTTGTACGGGTTTAAGTGTGGGGTGTGGACGGTCGAAAGAGAAATTTTTTGAAATTTTTGCAGAAATGACCGATTTTTAAAATTTTTTTAGCAACCTTTTCAATTCTTTTTAATAAATTGTAAGTTTGAAACGAATGGTTTTTGATTGTTTATAGCACTAGTATCTTTCAAGAGATACTATATAGTTGTTATCATGCTATTAGTTTAGTCAAACAAGTTGAGTTTTAGGAGTTAGACGATTGGACTGTTTTAAGATTGGAATTTAGGAAGGAAATGTTAATCTGTGGCCTTTGTTGTTCGAGCCGGTAGGTCCGAAAAGGGTGGCCTCGAAGAGGCATTTATGCACCTTACCACCTAAGACCGTCTGGTTTGGGATGGTATTTTCGAAAGCTCGTTACACGGACAGCATCGAAAGTCATGGAAAATTCCTTAATGGCCTTTAGAATCTGAATGAGTAAGTACACTTCATTGTGGACAGAAAATTCGTAATCAAGGGTTCTCTAGAAAGCCATGAATTCCAAAGAACACTCTGATTATGTTTTCACGAACTATTTCACTCTAACTCATAAAGCAATAAACTTTGAAACTGAACACAGTCAAAAATTATTTGAGTCTTGGTTAGAATTTATTGAAAAACTCTCTTGCTTGGGGACAAGCAAGGCACAAGTGTGGGGTGTTTGACAACGCCTAGTGATATTACATATTTTAGTCGTTGTTGAGCCCTATTCTTAGTGAAATTATATCATATATATCATGGTATTCTCACTTTTCGTGCCAGTACTTGTTTGGAAGAAAATAATGAAAACAGGGACCAAAAGCGTACAAATTGGAGAAAGTTTGGAGAAGAAGGAAAAATCAGAAAATACGTACGCGCGCCGCGGGAATCAAGAAGGCGCGACGCGGATACAAGGCGATGGAACAAATTCAAAGTCCGAAGAAACGGGGATAAAACCCTACGCGCGCCGCGGAAACCATATATGCGCGGCGCGGTTGCGTAAATTTTGCAACTATAAATAGAGGTGTTTTCAGCCGAAAACCCGAGCAAAACCCTGGTGAAAAATCGACCGTAGACGCTCTTTGACTCCAAGAACTCGTTTCCAGCAACTACCTTTTGGTATTTCAGGTTTTTATGTTTAATTTCTTTTTAGTTTAAGAGTTAGCATTAGTGGCTAGGGTTTGTGGGAGTGACAACCACTGACCTTGAGCATTTCATTTACTGTTTTTCAGTTATTGTTACTGTATTGGATGTTTGGAACCTGTTTTGGGTTTATAATAATCATTCGGTTACAAGTAATCTTGGTTTTTCGGTGTTTGATGCTTGTTATTGGTTTTGAATGCTTGGATTATGTTTGGATGTGTTTATGACATTGTTTGGGTCTGTTTTCCTTTGCTGATTTCAGTAACCAACTAGGTTAGCTTTTAGGTTTGGACTCTAGCCAGTGACTGTCATTTGGACATTTAGTTATTGGTTTAGTTCATGCCTTGTGATTGTTTGGTTTGGTTGTTTGCCTTTGTTGCTTCTGAAGCAGAGATGTACTTCTGATTTCAGAAAGTAACTAGGTTTGAGTTGAAGTTAGGTTAGTCTATGCTTATTTTGATATTGTTTGGTTTATATTTTCAGGTATCAGTAGTCAAAAGTGTAGGAACTAGGCCCTCTGACTATAGCGTGACACTATAGTTGGTAATCTATCACCTGACTTGACCACGTAACTCCTGCAGATCGACCCTGACTTCCACTGTGCTAAGTGAGTGTGTTAGGTTTTTCTTATTTTTGACCGCATGACGACCGCTGCGATGTCACAGTTCTTTACCTTTTTATGGAACTCCACTGAACCTACCTCTCTCTCTCTCTCTCTCTCTCTATATATATATATATATATATATATATATATATATATATATATATATATATATATATATATATATATATATATATATATATATATATATATATATATATATATATATATATATATATGAGTTCAATAAGGGACTAAAATTATGCATGATACCAGGGGACTAATTTCGATCGTCCGAATCAAAATCTTCAACGGCCAAAAAATAGGTTATTAATTTCTTACGTTGATGCACATGTAGATGATTATAACAAAAAACCCACTTCATTTTTTATTTTTTTTATTTTTTGACATTAACCCTTTTCAAAAATAAAAACTAAATATAACAAAACTCATAAATTTCTGTCCTCTACAAATTGACATCAATATTGATATATACAAAACAAACTTTTCTATGAGTACAGCTCGTCTAGATTTACAATATGAATCTGACTGTAAAAATTTGAATCTGATATATAAAAAAAACTCTTTTCTGAGTACAGGTCATCTGGATTCACAATCTAAGTCTGAACGGTAAACATTTGAATCTGATATGTAAAATGCAAACTCTTTTATGAGTACAGCTTGTCTGGATTCACAATGTGAATTTGAACCGTAAAAATTTGAATGTGGGTAATTATTTTACTTTTAAAACTTTTACTACTTCAATATTATAACCATTTATAAAGAATATATTTAATTCACAAGTGAATTTACTCATAATTACACAAATTTACTCATATTCACATGTCAATATTATATGATATTGATAATTTTCTTAGAAATATAATCTGAGAAATTTACTTAAATTTTTTATGCTACTTCAACTTTTTAACTATTTATAATGAGTTTACTCTAATTCCCTATTGAATTTACTCACATTCACATGAAAATTTACTCATATTCACATGTTAATATCATATGATATTTTGAATTTACTCTGAAATATGAATCTGATTAATTTACTTAGAAATTATTTAACACTTTAATATTTTAATAATTTACAATGAATTTACTATGATTTATAAGTGAATTCCACTCACATTTACACAAAAGTTTATTCAAATTCACATGACAATATCATATGGTATTGTAACGTGAATAGTGACTAACAATTTAGATTCACACGTGAATCTCAACTAGCAGAATTTTCAGAAAAAAGTCATTTTTGGTACATCAACACCGATGTCTATTTGTAGAGGACAAAAAGTTATAAATTTCTATATATTCATGTGCTTTTAGTTTTCCAACTACTTCTTCAACGACCATGTGATCAAGATCTTCAAATTACTCAATGGTAGAAGGGATTTGAACAAATCTTGAAGGTACAACTCGTAATATCTTCTTGGCTACATAAGCTTCATCCATAGTCTCACCTAAATTTCGAATGTTACTTACGATGTTGTTGATTTTTTGCAGAAAAATCATCTATTGTTATAGACTCCTTCATGCTTAAAGTTTTGAATTCAGCCTTTTGGGGTTGTCCATTTGTTGTCCTTACACGATATGCACCCCATCATCTTGAGTGTATCCCAAACCTCTTTTTCCGTTTTCTTATCCGTTATAGACAATAGGGTTTCTTCGAGAATTTCTTGATAGATGACAGCCATCGCCAACTTATCTTTCTTGACTCCAACATGATTCTGTGGATATTTGGGCTCGATTGCTTCCCACACTTATTGAGCTTGCATGCATATCTTCATCTTGAAGTCCCATGCAACATAATTCGACCGTGACAACATCAGATAATGTAAAGTGATTTGCCCTTCTTTGTTTGACATCACAACACTTCGAGATCACTTATACCAGATTTGCTCTGACACCAAATATTGGAATCAATTCACTTGATTCTTGAAGAATGGCAAAAAAAATATATGTGGTATAAAAAACAGAAAATAGGGGAGAACAAAAAACAAAGGTGAACTAAAAACAAAGGTGAACTAAGTATCTGGAACTCAAAAAACTTGGAAACTTGCATTAAAGTCAAGAATAAAACTCCTATTTATAAGCAAAATAAACTAGATAACTGCCAAATTATTCTTATCTAAAAACATAAAGATAAACCTAATTTAAATTCAAAATATCTAACATATAACGATAACTAATAAAAAAAATCCAATATTGCCCTTTGCCTTCTGAATTACGCCAACATGGTTGAGTCATTTGTAATATAATAACAACTTTCCTGCCTAAGTCAAGAGTTAGTTTTTATTTTTTGTATTCTCTCATATACTGCACAACCTCACTCAACCACTCTCTCATTCTTGTGACTTCATTCATCCGCTTCTCCAACTCCTACCCTTTCCACTTTTCCTTCTCAACTTGCAATGCATTTTCCCTTTCTTCTTCCTAACTTCTACTCTTTTTACGTTTTCCCTTTTTCATTTATGCCTCATTAACTTTAACTCTTTCAACTACGACATTATACTTTTACAAGATCTAACCCCTAAACCTGTTAACCCGACACGATCTCGACAAGGAAATAAGCGGGTTGACACGACACTACACGATTATTAAACGGGTCGGGTTAGGTTCAAGCTCGCCTAACCCGTTTAATGTTTTGACTCGACACGAACCTCACACGACACGACACGTTTTCCAGGTCTAATTTTGAAGTCACAAATCGAGGCATGAGTTGACAACTATCGTAATAACAATTTCACTGTTTGGTACGCCTAAGTGACACTCTCCTCTCTGACTTTATATCTCTAAAATTCCAATTACTAGCTTGATCATCAAAGTGTATATTCCGATACTTTTACCCGATATCTTCTGTGCATGATATCAAGTTCTCAAATCAGCTCCTTTTCCTCCGAAGTGGAATCTGGGCTGCCTTCCATATACTGATATCATCACGGAACAGCTTAACTGAAATGTATCTCGTGGTAGAATGGATCCGAACGATCACAAGTCTAAGCCACTGAAGCAACATAAAAAGAACGACTGAAATCACATATATAAGAACTTCCCTTCGTAGCACTTGCAAGCGCAGCGGAGTCTGTAAGGTTTAAACCAAGCAATACCACCTTGATTATAGACAAGAAACGAAAAAAACCCAGAAAGAAAAGAACTAGGAAGAATGAACTTGATTTAGCCGAATGCTTGAATGCTTAAAATTGAATGAAAAGAAAATAAACGTAAAATGTATTTATAGGAAAGAAAAAACATAGATAAACTCTACTTGGGAAAAGATAATCCTTATCACTCCTAATTTTTAATTTCAAACTTAAATTATCTATTTTCTGGATTATTACTACATTCACCCTGATCCATAAACATTCACTTCAATAACTGCCAGTAGCTTCTGCATCTCTTCAAACTTTACTTTGCCCAAAGACTTTGTCAGTATATAAGCTCTTTGGTTACTTGTTCCAACATGATTTACCACAATATCACCTTGTTTTACTCGTTCATGTATGAAATGAAAATGTGTATCAATGTGCTTGCTTCTTCCGTGAAATATCGGGTTTTTCATTAGCTCCAAACCTAATTTATTATCCACATGTAGTATGATCGGACTAAAGCTTTTACCCATTAGCACACCAAGGAGTCGACAGATCCAAATTCCTTGGCAAGTCACACTAGTTGCTGCCATAAGCTCCGCCTCACACGACAATAGTGCAACACATTTTTGCTTTTGTGAAAACCAAGTAACGAGGTTTTCATTGAGGTAGAAGGCCATCCCCGATGTACTCCTTCTATTATCAATATGTATATCCCGTTACACCGTTCTTCATACTGTTTCTTGTGTACACCAAACCATACTCGGTAGTCCCTTTAATGTACCTCAAAATATGTTTCATAGCTTGTTGATGTTGTTTAGTTGGTTTTTCCATGAAGCGGCTTACAATTCCTATCTAGTGTGCTATGTAGGGTCTAGTATGCGTGAGGTACCTCAATTCTCCTATGATGATTCAATATGAGGTAGGGTCTACCGACTCTCCTTCTTCATCTTTAGTTAGTTGCAACTTCGGTTCCGTGGGGTACTTGCAGGGATTGCGATCATGCATTCCGACCTTCTTTAGTATCAACTTTGCATAGTTAGTTTGTCTCAACGTGAGCCCATCTTTGTGTTGGTCTACCTCGATGCCCAAGTAATATGAGAGCATCCCAAGGTCGCTTATTTCAAATTCTTTACTCATTTGTTGTTTGAATCTCGTTACTTCATTATCGAGATTCCCGATGACTATGAGATCATCGACGTACACACGAACTATTAGTATGATCCCGATTATTTACTTTATGTAAACAACAGTCTCCTGCAGACACCTTTCGAACCCCATTCCTTTCATGCATTTATCCAACCGTGAATTCCAAACCCGATGAGCTTGGTGCAAACCGTATAGTTAGGTTATATATGCATCTCGGTTTACCTTTGTTCACGAAGCCTTCAGTTGTGTCACATAGACTTCCTCCTCTAAATTTCCATTTAGAAACGCTAATTTCACATCTAGGTGGTCTACTTTCCAACCACTCGAAGCTACAAGGGCGAGTAGGATGCATATTCTTTCTATCCATGCAATGTGTGCAAAGACTTCTGATACGTTGCAATCTTTAATGCGGTCAAAAGTAAGAAATAAAAACCTTACGTTTCACTAGTAGCAGTAAGCAAGGGTTGAACCGTGGAGTTCGTGGTTGGCACTATGTGTCGATAATAAAACCGTACTATAGTGTCACTCTATAGTAGGTGGATATTACTACACTTTTTAACCCTAAAACAAACTCAATCAATTGCAAACTATCAACCAAACCTAGATCTAAGCATAGAAACTAGATCAAACACCAAATCTCTCATTAAAATCAACCAAATAACACTTGTTCATAAATCAAACCTGAAAAGAGAACCAAATGATTACTCCCAATCAGAAAATCAGACTTCTGCGATTAGAGAAATTCCTAGAAGCGGAATACTCATAACACAAAAGATTACAAACTAAAAACGTGTGCAAATAAAGTAATCTAACCAACGAAGAATATGAAACTGAATAACTACGAATCTTGTGTCAAAGAAGCCAGAGATTCACTTGATGAATCAGTCTTCGCTCTCGAATTTCGACATAGAATTCTCTAATTATAGTTGAGAAATCTGACAGCTCGCGCCGCTACTAGCATTATCTGCATCGCGAGTTTTTCCTTATCCCCATTTCTTCTCACTTTGAAATTCAAGTCATTACGGTTTATGTTTTTATCACGATTCCAGAGCGGTGTAGAGGTTTTCTCTACGTCGCGAGTTGCTCCTTGTTCTTATCTTCGTTTTTCATCACCAACTTCACCAATTTCACACTTAGTACACACAAGACACATTACACTAAAATTGAGCGATATTAGTCTTTCTATAATGATAAAATAACTAAAATCCAGTCTAATAACGCGTAAAATATGTAACATCAAAGCGCGTTATCAACTTCATCAAAGTCTGTTCTTGCACATACCCTTTAGTGACTAATCTCGCGTTGTATTTCAAAATCTTTACTTCCATATCTCGGTTTATTTTGAACACCCATTTTAGCCCGATTGGTTTTCTTCCTTTTGGTAAATCTACTAACATCCACGTCTTATTCTTTTCTATTGCATTTAGTCCACTTTTCATTGCTTGCATCCACTCTTCACTTTCACTCGCACTTGAGAAATTCCTTGGCTCTTCCTCACCATGTAGGAACAAGAGTTCATCACAGTCATTATAGATATCGACCAGGCTTCGGAATATTGGCGGTGCTTCACTCAGGTGAAGAGTCGGTCGACGGTGAAAGTGATTGTTATGACAGTGGGCTGTTTTGCGGCGTGTTGTTTTCGGGTTGTGATTCATTAAGTTCATATAGCGGGTTGTCTTCAATTGAAGGGGTAGCTCCTTGGTCATCAAAGACTTTATACATAATATCAAACGTGAATTTCCCACTAGGAGTAGCGTTGTATTTGCTTACGCTCCCATTTACGATTTTCTTTGAAAATTACGTCTATACTCATGCGAATTAATCCCATCTTCGGATCTACCAGTCTATCTTCCCTTTTTCCTTTTTCAACACCCAAATGAACTAGCTTTATTCTCATATCATTGAGCTTCTTGAGATATGGTCCAACAATTTTTGCATAAGCAACATGTTAGAAAAATACTTCATTCATGTGGCCTTCAGACTATTCTTGTAATATTTACTACATGTTGAGTACAATTACATTATGTACCATTACATTTGCCAATGACATCATATGTCCCTAAAATTAAATAAATGTAGTATGATGGATATGACATTTTCTATAACTTCAGGGACTAAATACACGTGGTTCTACAACTTACCCATAAGGTGCAATTATGAGCAATTAACACACTAATAAATGGGAGTTACATTCATTAGGAAGACATGGAACGATGTCTTCCTTCTTACACTTCAACATTCCCTTATAAACACCATAATTGTGTGTCTAATGATCTATCCATCAAGAACTCAATGAAGCACCTTTATGAGAAGTAGAAAGGAATCATAATATGATTCGACATCTTCATCTTCAACAAGATATCATATTCTCCAAGTAAGTATTATTCAATTGGTTTAGAGGTATCCATGTTTATTCATAAATTGATCTTGGATTATGTTTTTAATTCCAATATTTGGTATGAGAGCATGGTTTAATTTAGATAATCATATTATAATATTTTGTTTTGAAAGGAGATGTGGATTCCGTTTTCTATATCCGCGTGGATAATCAATATGTTTGTTGATGGTGCTTTATTTTCAAACCTCGAGTTTCACTGGGAAATTGTTTGATCAACCTTTTCAAATTACGTGTTTGAAAGTAAAAAATAAATAAATAAATAAATAAATAAATATGTATATTACATTCTTGTTGCCAACGAGTAACAAAATCTAATTTTTTTTGACTATGCAAGCATATGTTAATTTTTTATGTCAAAAGAATCTCAATTTCAAAAGTACCGAATGTACAGGAATTTATGATTATGTGTGGTTTTAATATAATTATTTTAATAAATGTTATTGTTTGTTATGATCATGTGAAATAGACTTACCGTTTATGAAAATTAATATTGGACAAAAAGAAAATTACAACGAAATTGACATGAGAGTAGAACTCCCTCTTTTTGTTATTTACTGTCGAATGGCGGCATAATAGTAAGGAAAAAAATTATATATCTTTGAGGCATGAGATTTTTGGTGGTAAATGTATGGCATCATTTTGGATTGTCAACTGTAGAAGTTATATAATAGGCACTTATAAATGGCAGAAGTTATTTTGGTTACTTTATAATTATTTGACAATTTATCATGTTAATGTTGTCTTACTATAGATTGTCTGATTGGCATGTCTAAAGCTTGACAACTATTATTTTAGTTTGACATTATTATGGAGACCTAATTTC
Source organism: Cichorium intybus (assembly GCA_023525715.1). Classification (NCBI taxonomy): domain Eukaryota; kingdom Viridiplantae; phylum Streptophyta; class Magnoliopsida; order Asterales; family Asteraceae; genus Cichorium; species Cichorium intybus. The sequence goes on along the minus strand of CM042016.1, from coordinate 51,343,044 downwards.
TCATTTTTATTTTATGTGTCTATTTTTCACTTTGTAATCGTTTGTTGATAAGGACCTTAATGGGATTCAAATTTTCCATTTATTTTCATTCATTTATGAGTAAAATGCAGTCAATTATTATAGAATGTGTCTTGAGTGGATCATATGAATTAAAAATCCCTTTTATATGTCCTCTAATATGTGATTATTACATCAAAGTTTCATTCATATATTAGATTTTTATTGGTTAATTATTTACCAAGCATATTATCAAATTTGAATTTAATAAAATTTGATCGTGCAAATTGTGATGAAAATTGCCAATTGTTAATAATCTATCAAAGTTATTGTGATGTTTCTTTTTAATCATCCCGTATTAAATTAATAAAGATGATGTATTGTATTCATAAAGATGATATGTTTTTGTATAATTTGTGAGACCTAATTTATGGTTTTGCCTAATCTATTGATCTCTAATTTGTCATTGTATCATTTTGTTAGTGACATCATCTTTGTAATGATGAGTGATAACTTTGATATTGAGATTAAGTGGCTGGACCAAAGAAAGGTTGCTTAAGTTTGATATTGAAGTTAATTAAACACCACATTAAGCAATTGTTTGAATTATTGTTCAAGGAATCCAAAGGCTAATTGAATGATAACTCATACAATGAATTTTAGCATAATGTGCATGAATGTTGTATTTCTGCCCAAAGGTGATGTGCAATATTTATGTAGCGTATTACAATAATTAGGATGCCATAATATTCAATTGTTGGTCTAGCCAAAGCAAAACCGATAATTGAATAGGCGTCTATAGGACATACTATTTTGGTGTTAATGGTAGGTATAGTGATATGCTTGAATCATTGGTATCCCGTTAAACCACATACCAACTATTTTGCCTATATTTATTTAAAATACGCGAATCTCATTAAGAGGAATGATGATACTCATTAGCGAGGGAGAAAGTTCGAGTAAGGTTCAAAAGTCAAGTCAAAGTACACGTAAGCCCGTCAATAATCTCATTTCGAATTTTGTCATAAGAAACGACATAGTCAACAAAACTGTCTCATGTTTATAAAATGGCTTACGGAGAAATGTAACAAAATTATTTTTATGATTTATGTGTCCCTAAGTGTAATTGTCCTTACTCATGAAAGATTGAATTCGGTTCCATGATACACGTGGCTAAATCATTATAGGGATTCTGTACAATCTAGAAAGTGGATTGAAATCAAAGAACAATTAAAGTCAGGATTAATAAAGACTTAAACAAATAAGTAATTGGACCACCTTCATTATTTTAGAAAGTGGTAACTCTTTGTGTTTTGATGGTACCTTTATGTATTAAGTATAACGCGAAACTTATCATTTGTATCTAAGTTAGTGAAAGTTGGTTATGCCTTTGCATTTGGATACAATGATTTAAATATTAGTTTCGAGTCCCATCTTGTTTGAAATGGTTGTTTGGAGGGATATCTCTATAAACTACAACTCAAAACCAATGTATAGAATCTTTATTATCCTGTAATGATCAATGAAAATTTCAATAAATAAAATTGAGAAATGAAGACTTCATCTGCATTGTGGCATTAGTCTCATTTGTTTTTCTTATCTTTCCAATTTTCATGTAAAGTGGGTGAATATATAGGAGTTTGTAGTCATGTGATTTGTAAAAGAAAAATGTATTATGAAATATGTAGCACGATACGATCTTCAGCTCTATCAAATATTTAAACGATAAAACTATTCGTTTGATGTAAAATACGTTGATGTTTTGCATTATAAGTTAACTGATTTTCGTTGTATTATTTCTTCACTAAGATATCATCACAATTGATCCCATAATTGTTTTTATTAATATTGTAAGTTTTGTCATTCTTTTATAATTATTTTTAGATAAATCGCTAAAGTTTCTAATATTTCTTAGTATAACTATCAATTGCTTTAAAGTGAAGTTTGTTTTTGATTGTTTTAGGTTTTATGGCGTTAATAATTTTTTTAAGAAGATGAAACTCAAAACAATAGAGATTTATATCATTACAAAAATGATAATAACAAATGTTAAATTAGACGTCGTACAACGAACTATTATTTTTTTCAATTTCCAAAAATAACCATTCGTTATTTATAATATAAATTAAATTGTAGATTTAGAACATCTATGAGATTAATTATGAAGATGAAGAAGGAAACAAATAAAGAAGTAAATATTTTTAGTTTTTTCATTGAATTTATTTTCACACAATTTAAATAATATTATATTTTATTAAACATGCTTAAAAAATTGTTTAAACGAAACCATATGTATCCGTTATTATTTTCACTCTCACTTGATATAACTTTTTAAAGTTAGAATGTGTACGTCTTTATTAAATGAATTTTTAATGTTAACGTATAAAATAAATCGTCTAAAAAAGAAAGAGTGTGACAAATTAGATATTGACGAAAGTGTAAATATTTTGTATCAACTGCAAGTGCTATTTCAATTAAAAGAATTTACTTATGGTATAATGATATATAACTCTTACATGGAATTTGAAGAGTTATAGTGTTTAAATAAAACTTTAATGCAATTAACTAATTTTTATTACATTAATGTGTTTCAAGTGTTTGGACATGGTTGACATAAATTTTCATATACACATTATTCAGTTAGTTAAAAAAAACTTTAAATATTTCAATCATTTTTAATTGATTCCATAAATATCAATTAAGTACCATAACTAAAAAGACTTTTGTGTTATTGTTGTTTAATGTTATATAACAATTGCTAAGAATTTTTAAAAGTTGCAGTATTAATATATTCTTCAATACAATTAACAAGTTTTTATTACATTACTTTTAAGATATAATATCTATATTGAACCATATGTATTTGAAAGTTTCAACTCTTCATCTTCCTAATATTAGTCACTCCATTAATTTATTTTAATAATAAATCTCTTCATCTCTCAACTAACTAAAAACTACAACCTAAAAGTTTTTGATCTTATGGTACTTAATTGCTACTTATGACACATTGGTTAATATAAAGATATATATAGTTCACATAGGTAGCTTATGTTGGTGTAGTTTGGAAAATAAAATCGAGGAAAACATGACTTGATAACACACAATATTTACTTTAGAGACGAGTATTTATTTATATTAAACTAGAAAAGACGAAGATAAATAAACTAAAAGAAATTACAAGTCGCAAGACAATAGACCTGTTGCATGCTTAGTTCTACCCCATCATATTCGTACTTTTGGGATTAACATTATTTGATAAGAAAATAATATAAATTTGCGAGGTTGTTGTCAAGTCGGTTGTTAAAGATTTAAAATTTTAGATTTTACTTATAAATACAACAAAAATGAAACTTTGTGGTAAACAATCTTAAAATATTTAGATAATAAGATTAACAAACGTAAAACTTGATTACTATTTAGTAATATATTTTCTAAAAATAATATAACAGACTGATAAGTAGACCAGAAGCAATCAATGTTTACTTTTTTAATCAAATGAAACTAAAATTTATGACAATATTTAACTTTTTGATAGATTCGCATCATATTTCAGATTCCAAATTCATATTGTTTTTATTTGACTACTTACTCTTTAAATGATTTTTTTTTGAGAAAAATACATAAAACCATTTTTCTTTATCTTATATTATTTGTTTTTATTTGTATGATTATTTTAGTTATTATATATATTTGGATTTTAAAACTATAAAAAAGAAAAAATAAATATGACATTCATTATTATTATTCAGTTCAATGTATATCAAAACATTTAGGGTTTCAAAGTTTTTATGAGAAAATTTTACTAAAGGAAGAAATAAATAGATAAAACTTTCTAATAGAAGTATTTTTTTTATAAATGAAAGTGAATAAGGGATTAAAAGTGATTGAAAAATATGTTTTAAATAATAAGTCTAATAGAAGCATATTCATATATATATATATATATATATATATATATATATATATATATATATATATATATATATATATATATATATATATATATATATATATATATATATATATATATATATATATATATGAAGCATATTCATATATATATAATAAGTCTAATAGAAGCATATTCATATATATATATATATATATATATATATATATATATATATATATATATATATATATATATATATATATATATATATATATATATATACTAGTTGTAAGACCCGTGTATTACACGGGATAATACAAAATAATTATTAAATTAAAAAACCTAAACACTAATAATTATGTAAAACAAATTCTCGACAATATATAATGAAATTTTTGGATATATACATTATTAAATTAAACACTACAACATAATGTTGATAAACTTTGAACAATTATAACAAATTACAAATTTTGAAAAACTTCTTTGAATACAACATTTGTTGTTCTATTGCTAAGTTTACCGTCGTCTAAAATTAACATTTTTAATCTATCTTTACTTTTAACTCTTGAAAATATAACATACAACTTGTCGTGTGTGAAGACTGGTTGTCTCAGAAACAAACACACCTTTGATAGCGATTGCCGTTGACTATTATTTATTGTCATTGCAAAACATACAGTCAATGAAAATTGTTTTCTTTGAAATTTGAAAGAAATTCTTCTATCTGAAGGCGTCAAAGACATTTTTGGAATAAACATACGATTTCTAATATTATTTCAAGATATAATCTCCATTTCTATAACACGATTACCCAATAATATTGCTTCACTGCTAGGTGTGTACCCGCGCAATGCGACGACGACATTAGTATGTTGATGTTTCCAATTAAAATTAAAGTATGTAGTTTTCAATTAGAATATATTGTGTACTTATTATAATATATCGTTTCATAAAATATTTTAGAATTTTTGTATTCATTTATGAATATAACATGTTTCATTTTAGAATATATATATTTATACGAAACTGATCAATAATAGTGAATAGTAAAAAATGAGCCATCAATAAAACTTTTTAACGACGGAATTTGTAAAGGTTTACCGATGGATTTTCCATCACTAATATATTAAACGTAAATTTTTTACGTTCATGCATTTTGAATACCCTTAAGGCCGACCCTGGTGCGTGCGTGCATGCGCGTGTGTGCCGTGTTTTTTTATTATTATGTTAAATATTTTAATTCTATTATGGAAATTAGTTATTATATTTTTAATAGACATAATAAATCAAAGGTTATCCAAACTTAGTAAACTATATAAGATATATTAATTATAAAATTAGTATAATAAAATTTTTAAACGTAAATGTAGTTTTATGTTTGTTTTTGGACCTGCATTAAAGATCTATGGCATTCGAAAAAAAATCCATTAATCATAATGCTACCTTTCCGAAATTATTGACATATGTATCATCGATGAGAAGAAAATGACAATATGATGCATTCTCTTGTCATTTCATTTAAGTGATAATTAAATTGTTAGAATCCATTAATTAAATTTCTAGGTTCCTAATTTATTGCTTAAGTTATAAATTATTGGAATTAAATACATTCAATTCAAACAATTTTTTTAAGAAATTCAAAATTATGAGAAAATGACATGTGTCAAAATCAATGAGGAGATGACATGTGGCTTTGAGTTACTTATTTATTAGGATAGGATATATATATATATATATATATATATATATATATATATATATATATATATATATATATATATATATATATATATATATATATGTTTTAAATAATAAGTTTTAAATAATAAGTCTAATAGAAGCATATTCATATATATATATATATATATATATATATATATATATATATATATATATATATATATATATATATATATATATATGTATTAAATTTTATCTGTTAAAAAGTTTTTATTTAAAAATATATAATATATATAATATTATTTTTGTTAATATTATTGAAGTATTATTTACAAATATAACTCTAAAGGAAAATGATCCACAACAATATATTTCTCATAGACTATCTTTATGTTATTATTAGTTCGTTTATTTTATATTTATTTTAAAATTTGAGATAATTTATGTAAATTTATTTCTATAATATTAGTTCGGTCAATATATTTTACTATATAAATTTACTCCTGCGCAACGCGCGGGAATACGCCTAGTTTGTATCTAAGTTAGTGAAAGTTGGTTATGCCTTTGCATTTGGATACAATGATTTAAATATTAGTTTCGAGTCCCATCTTGTTTGAAATGGTTGTTGATATCTCTATAAACTACAACTCAAAACCAATGTATGGAATCTTTATTATCCTGTTATGATTAATGAAAATTTCAATAAATAGAATTGAGAAATGAAGACTTCATCTGCATTGTGGCATTAACGCTTAGGCCACATATCACATAATAAAGTGATACATGTTGTAGACAATGAAGTTTAACTTGAATTCTTGAAATTTAATCTATGCATCTGTGGACCTTTTCTAGCGGACATAAGTGGTCATAAATCATATATAACCTTTATGGTTGATTAATCATGTTACACGTATATGTACTTGTTAAATGAAAGGTCTGAATCTCCTGAATTACTTAAAACCTTTAGGGTCAAAGTTGAAAATCAACTTGACTAGAAAATAAAAACAGCGAGATCGGACAGGGGCGGTGAATTTTATGGTAGGCATACACACGTTGGCTAAGCACCCTGATCCTTCTTTGAATTTTTTAAAGATCATGGTATAATTAACCAATACGCTACTAATACTCCTTAATAAGACAATGTTCCCAAAAGGAGGAAGAACTTTAATGAACATGGTGAAAAACATGCTTATAAACACCAACTTGCCCAATTCTTATGGACCAAGGCATTACAAAGGGCGATCCACATCTTGAATAGAGTTCCTTCAATGTTTGTTCCTAAAACTTCTTTTGCATTTTGGAAAGAAATGAACCAAGCTTAAGGAATTAAAAGGTGTGCGGTTGTCCAACCGAAACAAAACTCTACAGTCCTCAATCACAAAACAAGACATGAATATTGTAAGTTATTATTATTTTTTTCATCTCGGTATCCTAAAAGGTGTAAATATTGTCGATTTTATGCTTCGTCGTATAGTACCCAGATTGTAGAAACGAAGCATGCTGAATTTCTTGAAGATGTCAAAATCAGTGGGAGTGGCTTATTAAGCGATTTTGATCTCCAAGTAGCTGATAAAGAGGCACGTATAAATCAAGTGCCCATTACGATCAGTACTTTATTAGGAGATTCAAGTCAACGCAATATGCCTAATGAAATGCTTCATGAAATACAGAGGGAAGTAAAATGCCACAAAATGAACTCATTCAAGAGATTGACAATGAGACCCAAGATACTCAGTAGGCGGCCCAAACATATTTTTGATGATTACATCATTTATTTAAATGAGGTTGGTCCTGACATAGGGAGTAAAAATGACCATGTCACGTATAGTGATGCCATTACTACTGACCAATCAACTAAATGAAATGTAGCTATGATTGACGAGGTTATTTGCATAAAGAATTGATGTTTGGGAACTTGTTGAATTGTCAAAGGGTTACAAGCCCGTTAGATGCAAGTGGGTCATGAAGACCAAATTGGACCCGAATGGAAACATCCAATGATATAAAGCTTGATTGGTCACTAACTTGTATATACAAAAAGAGGGTTATTAAGAAACTTTATCCATTGTTGGACTCCTTTATGATTATAATGTCCCTTATGGCTCCTTTTGATTTACAGCCACATCAAAGGGACATCAAAAACAACTTTTCTTAACAGAATTTTACACGAAGATGTATATATGACCCAAATAAAAGATTTTATTCCTAAGGGTCAAGAACATCTAGTATGTAAACTCAAAATATTAATATATGGGCTGAAACAAGCTTTGTCTCAATGGTACTTAAAGTTTGATGAAGTCATGTTGAAAACCCGATTTCATTAAGAACCAAGTAGATCAAAGTTTATATCTCAATATGAGTGGGAGAAACTTTATGATACTCGTCCTTTACGTCGACGACATTTTATTTATGAGTAATATTATAATTTTTTTGCACAAATCGAAACTTTTATTATTGTGTCATTTCAATGTGAAAGATCTTGGTGAGGCCTCTTATTCATAGGCATAGAAATTCACCTAGATATTGAAGGGTTTCTATGCAATCAATGAACACAAAAATACCTAAGGTTCACATGCAACCCTAATATTGATCTATGTTTTCTTCTATGAAGATTAGAACTAAGAACCTAAAGGAAACAATTCAATTCTAAAGATGAATTAAGAAAACCAACCTTTGATCTTATGATCCTTTTAAGCAGCAACAAAAGTATCCTGCCTCAAATGCAAGTCACACCCAAGGGATGGAAGAATCAGTCCAGCAGAATAACACAGAGAGACAGATGGCGTGAATATGAGGTGCCAGGGGGTTCCTTTTATAGCCTCCTAGGGTTACACCTGAAACCCTAAGGAGCCTCCAACTGGACAAGGTTTTTGACCACTTGGACCAGGCTTACCAAAACCCTAATTAGGGTTTCGCCAAACCCTGGAGGAGCCTCCAGGTTGGCGCCACTTTTGGTCCCTGGTTTTACCTGGCCAGTTATTCAAATATTGAATAAATGCCAAACCAGTCCCCGCACCTTTTAATTAATTAGTTTAATCTCTAAATTAAATCTAATTAATTCTAGATTAAATCTCAATTAATTAATATAGTTTCTAATTAATATATTAACACTTAAATATATTAATAAACCATATACTTAATTTCTATTGATTTATTATGCAATTTATAAATCAACTATTCTCTCTACTGAACTATATATCTATCCTCCATCTATGAGGGCAACCCAAATAAACTTTGCTTTTAATCATAAGATAAATACAATTATAAGTCATGGCTTAGACACCTAATCCAACAGTCTCCCACTTAGATAAGTCTATGACTTTAATTGTCTGAACTCTGACCCAGTCAGTTCTGTCCAAAGATAAGTGATCTGATGATCCTCCGTCCAACAGGATATTTTCAGGCTCAAGACATGGATTAACATCAATCTTGGTCTGACACTCTGTTTCTCGATTTCTGATTTGCATATGACTTTAGAGACTACTAATTAAACACATTAATTAAGTCCCGGTTGGCCAACACTTTCAGTCAACTTCTAAATCATCGAGAGGCCTACAGATATCTGTTTCCCATCGGGTCATGGGACGGATAAGTTTCGACTCATATGTCCATAACTTTTGCGGGTCCAAATACATACAACAATGCATTTTATAGCACCGAGTTACTGGCGCGATTTCGTATTGTCAATAAGCACTTGTATCGCAAATAATAGATCATATCTCTCCACTTAAAGATCATCGGATATTATCGTCCTAACATTGCTCGTGATATAATCCATGAAGCAATCTGTTAAGCGCGGGTTTATCTAATACTCAAATCTCTATTTCTAAGTACTCATGAACGTTGCAGCAGTCTTACTGCAATGTCTAACTCTTTAGACAGTCTGCAACCAATTCATGACAGTCTTAGTTCATACTTACTTCCTAACAGTATGATCGACTGTGGAGTTTTAAATAATCTAATTATTAAGGAAGTTAAACATGCAAATATAGAAACACAGAAATAAACAATTGACAAAGGCAGTAACAATACTCATTTATAAATCTCTATTATAAAATCACAGAGTCAATTACATTTATACTGTTACAAGTTTCTAATCTATCTAATTACTAAAACTAACATCATCCTTCAATCCAATGCTCCGAGCATGCTGATTGTGCTTGATCCTATTCAGAGCCTTAGTCAAAGGATCTATAGGATTATCCTCGGATGATACTCGCTTAACCAGTAAGTGCCCTTCTTCTACTTGATGTCGAATGTAGTGGTACTTTCTTTCGATATGCCTGGACTTTCCATGGTCTCGCGGTTCCTTTGCCAAGGCGACCGCTCCTTCATTATCGCAGAAAAGTTCCACCGGCTCCCGAATGCTCGGGACAACTCCAAGGTCCCCGATGAAATTCTTTAGCCAAGCCGCTTCCTTAGACGCTTCACTCGCTGCGATGTACTCTGATTTGCACGTTGAATCAGCCACCGTTTCCTGCTTGGAACTTTTCCAAGTGACCGCTCCACCGTTCAAAAGAAATACCCAGCCCGACTGGGACCGTCCACTGTCCCTATCTGTCTGGAAACTAGCATCTGTATATCCACTCACTTTTAACTCATCACTGCCACCAAGGACTAATATCATATTCTTTGTCCTTCGCAGATACTTGAGTATGTTCTTGACTGCAATCCAATGTGCTTTTCCAGGATTACCCTGGTACCAACTAACCATGCTTAGTGCATAGGATACGTCGGGACGAGTACATGTCATAGCATACATGGTCGACCCTACTGCCGAAGCATAAGGTACTCGACTCATTTCAGCTATTTCCTGATCGGTACTCGGGCTTTGAGTCTTACTCAATTTAACACCACTTAGGATTGGTAACTCTCCCCTTTTGGAACTTTCCATGTTAAACCTCTTTAACACCTTTTCCAAATATGTACACTGGCTTAGGCCTATCAATTTTCTCTTTCTATCTCTAAGTATTCTTATCCCGAGAATATAAGCAGCTTCCCCTAGGTCTTTCATGGCGAAACACTTCCCGAGCCAAGCCTTAACATTCTGCAAGGTCGGAATGTCGTTTCCCATGAGCAATATGTCATCAACATACAGCACCAGGAAAGTGACTATACTCCCACTAGCCTTGACATATACACATGACTCATCTTCACTTCTAGAGAAGCCAAACTCTTTGACTTTCTCATGGAAGCAAAGATTCCAACTGCGAGATGCTTGCTTCAACCCGTAGATTGATCTTTCAAGCTTACATACTTTATCAGGGTGCTTAGTGTCTACAAAACCTTCTGGCTGACTCATGTAAACATCTTCATTCAGTTTCCCGTTAAGGAAAGCGGTTTTGACATCCATCTGCCAGATTTCATAATCATGAAACGCAGCTATGGCAAGCATTATCCTGATTAACTTAATCTTGGCTACTGGTGAGAAGGTTTCATCATAGTCAACCCCCGGGGTTTGAGTGAATCCCTTCGCAACCAGCCGAGCTTTATAAGTATGCACTTTTCCATCCATGTCAGTCTTTTTTTTGAAGATCCACTTGCATCTGACTGTCTTTCGACCCGGTACATTGTCAACCAAGTTCCAAACTTGATTGTCATACATGGACTTTATCTCGCTGTCCATTGCCTCTTTCCATTTTGCAGACTCGGGGCCTGCCACTGCTTCACGGTAGCTAGCTGGCTCATCCAAATTAGTCAATGTACGATCACTGACTAACGTGTCCCCGTCCGAAGTAATATCGAAACCATAGAACTCGGGCGGCATGCTAACTCTACCTGAGCGCCTATGGGGCAACAAAATGTCGGTGGGTCCAACAGGAACTCCTTCCTCATGTTGGTTGCTAGTTTCTTCCAAGGTTGTCTCATCGGGCGTCTCCTGAATTTCTTCGAGATCGATCGTACTCCCACTGTCCTATTTGGATATGAGTTCTCTCTCTCGAAAGAACCCCCGCCTTGCTACAAAGACCACGTCCTCGCTTGGTCTGTAGAACAAGTATCAAAAAGACTGTTTTGGGTATCCGATGAAGTAACACTTCTCACTTCTTTCTGCGAGCTTATCTGAAGTATCTCGTCTCACGAATGCTTCACAGCCCCAGACTTTGATGTGTGCCAACGAGGGAACTTTCCCTGTCCACATCTCGTGCGGTGTTTTCGCAACCTTCTTGGTTGGGACAAGATTTAGGATATGGGCGGCAGTCTCTAAGGCATACCCCCAGAAATGGATTGGAAGTGAGGCTCGACTCATCATGGAACGAACCATGTCCAACAAGGTTCGGTTTCGTCTCTCTGCAACACCATTCAGCTGAGGTGTTATTGGAGGCGACAACTGTGAAACAATTCCACATTCCTTGAGGTAATCGAGAAACTCGATACTAAGATACTCACCGCCTCTGTCGGATCTAAGCATCTTTATCTTTCTGCCCAATTGATTTTCTGCTTCATTCTTAAACTCTTTGAACTTTTCAAAGGTATCCGACTTATTCTTGATTAAGTAGACATACCCATATCTACTAAAATCGTCGGTAAAGGTCACATAGAACCGCGTGCCATCTTTAGTGGTTGTTCTGAAGGGACCACACACATCTGTGTGTATGATATCCAACAGACCTTCACCTCTTTCAAAGGAACCTTTGAATGGTGATTTTTTCATCTTGCCAAGTAAGCAAGATTCGCATACATCATCCGACCCGAGGTCGAATGATTCCAACACTCCATCCTTCTGGAGTTGGGCGATGCGTTTCTTGTTTATATTCCCAAGGCGACAATGCCACAGACATGCCTTTTCTACACCGCTTGAAGCATCAATAGTTAAAATATTTTTACCATAATTGTCAACACACATAATAGATTCATACACTCCATCACAAGGCATAACATTAAATATAAAAACATCATTTTTGAAAACTGAAATTGAACCATTCATTTTATTAAACTCATAATAAAAACCTTGTCTAAATAGTGCATGAAAAGAAATTATGTTCTTTGCCATATCTGGCGCATAGCAACAATTATGTAAATCTAATCTAACTCCACTGCTCAGCATCAGTCCATAAAAACCAATCTTGGTAACAGGTGACGTTCGCCTATTGCCCATGACCAGGTTCAGTCTGCCATGCTCCAGTTCCCTATTTTCCTCTAGGCCCTGTAAATCAGAACAGATGTGAAAACCACATCCTGTATCAAGGACCCATGAACGGGAAATAGATGAGTCATTAGATATAGAATATGTACCTGCCTGTGACGGTTTCACTTTACCGTCCTTGACATCCTGCAGATACGTTGGGCAACTCCTCTTCCAATGACCCTTCTGCTTGCAGTAAAAGCAGTCGGCCTCTTTGGGGTTTCGAATATGTGGAATTCCGGAAGACTTACCTTTCGGGGCACCGCTAGATGACCCGACATGAGTCTTTTCCCTCCAGTTCTGCTTAGGAGGGCCTTTTCGTTTCTTTCCCTTTCCGGAGCCAATAGCCAGAACAGGCGGGTTGACAGGGAGCACAGCCTTTCCCTTCATCCCGTCCTCAGCCGTACGAAGCATGCGATGTAACTCAGCTAGATTTGCCTGGTTGTTGTTCAAATGATACGCCAGTGTGAACTGGTCATAAGAACTGGGTAAGGAGTTCAGCACTATGTCAACTGCTAAATCCTCATGAACCGACATTTCCAGCTTTCTAAGCCTTTCCACGTAACCATGCATCCTCTGCACATGTGCACAGATGGACTCGCCCTGTTTGGGCTTGCTGTTAGTGAAAGCTTTTACAACTTCACGCCTTTCGATGCGCTCTTGTTTGTGGAACCTTTCTGCTAGCTCTTTGTGCATCTCGTAAGGCCAATAGTCCTCATAGATATGTTGCAGTTCAGCGTTCATAGTAGCAATCATGATGTAAGCCACTTTGGTTGCATCATCAGAGTGTTTGGTGTATGCAGCGATTTCCTCGGGAGTAGCGGTTTCAATGTCCACATCAACAAGCTCGGTTTCTAGAACATACTCTTTATGTTCAAACCTTAGAGCCATTTTGATGTTGCGGATCCAGTCATTGTAGTTGGTGCCGTCCAACGTCACCTTTGAGCATAATGACAGAATCGAGGTGACACTACCGGGATTTGAGTGGGGAACGGATTGGTCAGAAGACATCTGAACAAGAAGAATGTAGTTTTAATTAGATAGAGTAATAATAATCCTCATATTCACCCAAGAATAAATACGAGGCTAGGATCCTACAATAACAATCTACAATACCGAAAAGGGATGCCGTAATCAATATTGCAAATTTTACAAGGTAGGCGAATGACGATTCAGCCAATTCCACCGCGGAAACATAATCATATTATAATGGAATTCCTAGTTTCTTTAAGATTTACCGAACTGTTCGATAGCATGTTTTAATCTCGGGAATGCCCCGCTGTTTGTGACTGGGATACCGAGGATCACAAACCAGGTGTGAATAACCATGCAAATTTGCTTGGTACTCTTGAAGTCAATTGTTATCTCTAATTAACGTGCCGTTAAACCACACACGCTCCGTTAATAATGACAAAATCAAGAAACCCATTGCGACTCTTTGCGGACCCCAGTTGGCGTGCCGGTAAACCACACACGTGAAAGGTTTTCCGCAACCATGAACTAAATAACCTAAGTTCACATGCAACCTAGAAAAAATTTATGTTTTCTTACTTTGAACATGTAACTAATTCCTAAAGGCCAAACAAAAATTAACTAAAAGAATAAATCAGAAAAAACTAACCTTTAGTTTTAATCTTGAAGCTAAGCAGCACAAGTGTCCTGCCTCAAATGAGATCACACCCAGGGAGCCAGAGAGTGGACGAAAATTCCAGAGATAATTATAGAATGAGCACTTATAATGAGGTCTAGGGTTCCCTATTTATAGGGAAACAAGAAACCCTAGCCGTCAGCGATTTTCCGGATTATACGTACGCGCGCCGCGGCCTATACATTGGCGCGCCGCGCGCAGCAATTCAACTATTGAATTTGTACGACTTTAATCCCTGACGTCCTGATTAATCTAATTAATGCCACAAAAATTAATCTAATTAATTCCTGATTAATTATTAATCAATCAATATAGTTTCTAATTAATATATTATCACTTTAATATATTAACAAACCGTATCTTTTATTTCTATTGATTTATTAATCCCATAATAAACCAACCTTTCTCTCTACCGAACTTTCTACCAAACCTCCAGCTATGAGGGCAACCCAAATGGACTTTGCTTCTATTAATTATGTAAATACAAATTATTAGTCATGGCTTAGACACCTAATCCAACAGTCTCCCACTTGGATAAGTCTATGACTATAATTACCAATTTAACCTCTAATTAATTAGCAAACTGTAGCTTCCTAGAAACTGCTGCCGAACTCTGACATAGTCAGTTCTGTCCATAGATAAGTGATCAGATGATCCTCCGTCTAACAAGATATTTTCAGACATGAGACATGGATTGAGATCAATCTCTGTCTGACACACTGTTTCCCGATTTCCGATTTTGCTTATGACTTTTAGACTTCTAATTGAACGAATCAATTCAGTCCTGGCTGGCCAGCGCTTCAGTCAACTTCAAAATCATCGAGTGGCCAACAGATATCTGTTTCCCATCTGGGTCAAGGGACGAATAAGCTTCGACTAATATGTTATATCTTTTACCCGACAAATCACTCACAACAGCACGTTTTATAACACCGAGTTACCGATGCGTTTTCGTACTATCAATGAACAACCGCCTTGCAAATTATAACTCATATCTCTCCACTTTAAGACCATAAGATATTATCATCTCAACATTGCTCGTGATATAATCCATGAAGCAATCCATTGAGCGCGGGTTTATCCAATACTCAAATCTCCATCTCCAAGTACTCATGAACGTTGCAGCAATCTTATTGCTATGTCTAACTCCTTAGACAATCTACAAACCAATTCATGACAGTCTTCCTTCATACTTACTCCCTAAGAGTATGAACGACTGTGGATATTTGAATAATCCAATTATTCAGGAAGTAAAACGTGCAAAAGCGAAACATAAAATCTGACTGGTAGCTACTCCTGCTTATTACCAAGTCTCCACAAGGTAATCACCAAGTCGGATTTATCATAACTATTATCGGTTTCTTATTCTCTTTTAAACTTTCAATTCAAGCCTTTTATATCTATGTCTATGACCTTTTCACTCTTTCTATGTATCCAAGTGTCTAACACTTATACACTTTATTGCAGATGGTCCTATTGGATACTCTTCCGATGATATCTCAATTTGTCATTTTGTCATTCTCTCTCACAACTCCATTCCGGTGATGTGTACCGTGACTGCCCATGGTTCTCGGGTCTTTAGTCTACATGACTACACCCTAAGACAATTTTGAGGCGTCATGATGTGTCGGTGAACCACACGCGCTCCATCAGAAACCAACGAAATTCTTTAACCATGAAGTCCTACAGCACCACGTTCTGGTGTAAACAATCACCGATTTGAAAACCCTTTCAAATCAATCACCCTAATCATTTCCCAATGATTTCTCACGTCTGTTCAAAAATCCATTCAGTATTCTCAGCCAGGTCATATCCTGAAACTAACTTACCATGCTCTAAGCATCAAGTCATCAGGATATGTTCATAACACTTCTGATTTGTCCAAGAGGCTCGAGGAACCTGATGTAATCTCATTCCAAGCCCTTTCGGAATCCTAAGATTACCAATAATCCTTGTGTCATGATTTCCGAAAACCATTTCCTTTCAGGGACTCTTTCTTATGCATCTTGAATCCCATCAAGATCATATTCTCAACGGCTAAGTCAATACTGTCAGTCTCATCTATCTGATAGATGTCTATGAACTACGTGAGCATGCTGCACCTTCTTTGTTTCTTTCATGCCAATTCATTACACTTTGCAATGACAGGAAACTCCATTCCTGGGGTTATGCATCTTGAATCTCATCAAGATCATATTGGCATAATTCTGATCTATCTAATAGATGTTCACAACCACCTGAGTATGTTGTATCTCTTAAAGTCTTTCTTAGCGAACCGTTTCTTAACACCAAGTCATTACACTTTGTAATGATAAGAGACGTTTCCTAGAACCAGTATGTAACCCACATACAATGATAGCAGATAACAACGATACTCCCACTGGCTTTGACACCGTTATATGACTCTTTCAGACTATTCACAAAATCCAGAACTTATGGCACATTTTGCGAAACCGAAATCCAAACCTTTCCGACATATTAATGGAAATCTTTCAGGCTATTCACAAAATCCAAACCTTTTGGCCTATTTTGAGAATCCGAATATCCTTTCTTGCGAGATGCCCATGGGACGAATCCCGGGGCCGTGTACCTTTTGTAATGGCATGCTCTATGTGAGTCTCTATTAGTGTGCCGGTAAACCACACACGCTCCACTAACGACTCACACTATGCCACGCAGAATCCTCTCAGATTACATCTTCTATTGAGAGTGCTTCTCTCAGAATCAATTGCTTGACTCCAAGTGATGACTCATTCAACCAGATGTTCTGTAAGTACATTTCTATGTTCCCTTCTTTTGATGATTCAATTACTCCCACTGGTTCTTAGACCAGTTGTAAAGATCAATCAAACTGTCACATAGACTGTGTCTTGCGGTAAGGTTCTCTTATTTGGCAGCAACTGGGCTCACCAATGCTTCCAGCAGTCGGATTACTTATCCGTACCATCTTTAGTGTTTTACCACTACCCGGTATATCACCCAAATCATAACTCCTTATGATAGTGACAATAACTACTGGTCAAGCGAAGAGAGGGTATGTCAGGTTTAACAGGAATCTAATTCCTGGTCAAGTCCCAGTGGTGACTAAAGGTTCTTTCACTTGGCTAATCCCTGAACTCATTCAGAATTATTCTTACTCCCACTGTTTCCTTATAACTTGAGTTCTTTCTAAAAGTACTCTTCTTTCAAAGGATAACCGGAGTGGCCAATGAAACGACATTGCTGATCAGTTTCAGGCTTGTCATGAGATTCAGACGAATGCTACATGACCCTGGACTTTCTATGTACTAGTGGGATGATCCCAGCTTTACATTTCAGACAGTGTCAACATAACCTACTTAGTCTAAGATGTGGTCGGAATATGGCTTCTACGGTCTGACTGGTTGAATATTCAATTCATTGAAATATTAGTCGGAAATGTATCCAGTGTATCTTATACACCGAGGATCAAAATTATTTCGATCAATGCTCCATCATCTTCCCTAAGAAACATTATAACGATTAGTGTTCTTGGAAGAGGATAAACTGTGAAACATTTTCTCAGTCTATGTTGTTACTCAGGTTCTGTTGATCTTATACTTCCATTGAAATCCTTGAACACTTCAAGGTTCCAATCAATCGCTTATTCCAATAAACAAAGCCATATTTGTCGAACCATTTGGAAAATATCATGAAGCATAACTAATCGTGTTCTGTTCGAAGATTCGAGCAATACACAGTAACTTATGTGTCTGTCGCTCAAACTCTTAATACCTTTACATCTCCATGTAAATTTATGACTTTGTTAATATTGTTCAAGACATGCAATCATCACCTGACTCCAAGTCAACTGATTCCAAAATCCTATCCATTGGATCTTTGGGTGATTCCTTTCTTGCCACAATTAATTTTATTAAGCACTCAATTCATCATGTGACTCTAAGTCAAATGATTCCAAAGTCCTGTCCAACTGGACCTTTGGTTGAAGTGATTCTCATAAAATTCACTTTAACAATCATAAAGAACACAATTTATAAGTCCAATCCCATTGGATGTATCAACATTCAAGTTATTACCATTTATGCCATTAACACATTCACACAACATTTCGAGGATAATTAAAACAATCAAAAGAAAATCAACATTTTATTAAAACACAAAAATCCTCGAACAATGTACTATGCGAATCCATGTCGTATGTATCTATAAACTAATAACAAGATTGTAATATCTAACTAAACTCAAAAACTGCACGAGCTCCAGATCCAATCCGAATATGCTCCTGTGCGACACCATCCCGCATCCTCCAGAGTTCGTGCATACAGAGCAAATGTGTGAAACACATCCTGTATCAAGAAAATGAGGATCAGGTGTTCTGAATTCTAAGATATTTATGAGTTTACCAAACGGTTTGGCTTTGGAGAATTTTTCCAATCTTTCCGTGACTGTGTACCACCTTGTGGATTCCCAGTTTGAAACATCGAACAATCGGTCCAGTCGATCTGGATCATTTCTTGATGCACCTTAATACTGGACTCAATCCTGAAGTAGCTGAATTAATGGAACTATGCTTCTCCATGAACGATTCATACAGAGTCGACATTGAATGCACTTCGACGATTGTCTTATCCGGTTACCCTTTCTGTTCATCTGGATGAACAGATCAGCGAGTTGAGCTTATGCTTAACTCCTAATCACAAAGGGAAACCAATTTTATACTGTTCGCCTATGTATCCCTCAATCTCGGGAACATGCAAACTGGTGCTACTTCCTTCTAGCTTGCAACTTCAAGCTCTTTGAAGATCCTAGTTCGTTCCCTTTATTCAACCAGTTCACGGAAGCTTTCCTGAACTAGCTGTGCTAACTTATCAGACCCCAGGAATTCTAAATCCCTGCGGAACTCGGGGTAAATGATCAATAGCATAAGGCAACGAACTTCCTTGGACTCAATAGTCAAGGAGTCATGCTCATCACAAGCTGCTGTGTGATGCCATGTTTGGGAGCGGACACTCAGTTTGATATGGTTTGCCAGCAAAACTAAGAACTATTCTCTAATTACAAAACCATATCATATAGTCAAGGCCAGTCAGCCTTACCATATTTAACAACAGGTGCTTTCTGAAGCTCTCAGAATTGGGTGAAGGAGGAGAAGGAAGAGAATGACATTTTCTTCAGACATATATACAATTTGAATTTATTCGTTTAATTAATCCTTTTAAATAATTACCCAATATATATTATTTAACAAGGCTAGGATCCAAAATACCCCAACTATGCTGTGAAGAGGGATGCCATAGTCACAACACAGTGGTCATTAAGGTAGATAACTATTATCAATTTCAGTCTAATGAAATTCCTAGATCTGTGAGACTCATTGAACTGTTCAATGGCATGTTTAATCTCGGATATGCCCCACCGTTTGTGACTGGGATGCCGATGATCACAAACCGGGTGTGAATAACCATGCAAATTAGCTTGGTACTCTCGGGGTCCATTATCATCTCAAATTGATGTGCCGGTTAACCACACACGCTCTATCAACAATAATAACACCCGAGAAACCCATTGCCACTCTTTATGAACCCCCATTGGTGTGCCGGTAACCCACACACGCTCCACCAACGTTTCATAAAGTGCAATGTGCAATTTCATGGGTTAGCATCAAATTCACATTTTTTCTAAAGTAACTAGATTGGGAATTCTTGTACGGGTTCTAGTACTTTGATCATTATACTTTTAATGATTAAGCGGTCCTATCAAAATTGTTCGGCTAACGACCCTCCACTGATCAGGCGAGCGGTGGGTGAGAGTGAACACCCATTAGACCGCCATTTTATAGGCAGTCTCCTTATACCCACTTTATAGACCAGCTTCGTGAATGAGGCCTACTAATGATTTGACTAACCAATTTATCTTATACATATAGTATTAACCTTTAATAATATATATAAGATGTATTTTAAATCTTTTAAAATATTCCTGGTTTATCTTTTAATTTCCTGAAATTTAACTATTAAATTTCAAATTAAATTAAACCTTTAATTTGATTTAATTTATCTTTTAATTAAACTATTAATTAAATTAATTAAATCTAGATATTTTAAACCTTTTAAAATATTTTAGGATTTATCCTTTAATTTTCGAAATTTAACCATTAAATCAAAATTAAATTAAATCCCTTGAATTATCTTTTAATTAAACAATTAATTAAATTAATTCAAATGTAGATAGGTTTTTCCAAATTAATCAAATCAATTTGAACCTATCTTAAACCCCTAATTATCGAATTCAAACAAACTGGGTTTAATGTTATCCATTTAATTAACCAATTAAAGTTACCAAAATTAGAAAACCTCCTAAAACCCTAACCAGGAAAATCGAAAAAGAATGGGGAAGGGGCTAGGGTTTCAAAAACCCTAAACCCCAAAATCGAAATCAGGCCCAAAAGATTTATAAACAATAAACCCTAATTAGGAAAACTATTACAGCCATTCAATAAGAAAACAACAAAATGCTCTGATACCACTGAAAAGGTTTTCCGCAACCATGAACTAAATAACCTAAGTTTATATGCAACCTAGAAAAGATCTATGTTTTCTTACTTTGAACATGTAACTAATTCCTAAAGGCCAAACAAAAATTAACTAAAAGAATAAATCAGAAAAAACTAACCTTTAGTTTTAATCTTGAAACTAAGCAGCACAAGTGTCCTTCCTCAAATGAGATCACACCCAGGGAGCCACAGAGTGGACGAAAATTCCAGAGAGAATTATAGAATGAGCACTTATAATGAGGTCTAGGGTTCCCTATTTATAGGGAAACAAGAAGCCCTAGCCGTCAGCCATTTTCTGGATTATACGTACGCGCCCCGCGGCCTATACATTGGCGCGCCGCGCGCCGCAATTCAACTATTGAATTTGTACGACTTTAATCCCTGACTTCCTGATTAATCTAATTAATGCCACAGAAATTAATCTAATTAATTCCTGATTAATTATTAATCAATCAATATAGTTTCTAATTAATATATTATCACTTTAATATATTAACAAACCATATCTTTTATTTCTATTGATTTATTAATCCCATATTAAACCAACCTTTCTCTCTACCGAACTTTCTACCAAACCTCCAGCTATGAGGGCAACCCAAATGGACTTTGCTTCTATTAATTATGTAAATACAAATTATTAGTCATGGCTTAGACACCTAATCCAACAACACGCTCCACCAACGTTCCACAAAGTGCAATGTGCAATTTCATGGATTAGCACCAATTCACATTTTTAACCTAAAGTAACTAGATTGAGATTTGTTTTAGGGTTCTAGTACTTTCAATTATAGCATTATACTTTTAAGAGGTTTAGCGGTTCTATCATACCCGTTCGGCTAACAACACTCGACTGACCAGGAGAGCGGTGGGTAAGAGTAGATACCCATTAGACTAACATTTTATAGTCAGTCGCCTTATACCCTCTTTATAGGACAGTTTTGTGAATGAGGCTTACTAGCGGTAGACTAACCAATTTTCTTATACATATTAAATTAACTTTTAATTTTAAATACATATAAGATATATTTTAATCTCATTAAAATATTTTGGAATTAATTTTATCTTAATTTTCGCAAATTATTACTAATTTTTTGAAAATTTTAATTAATTCTTTAAACTGATTTAATTGGTCCTTTAATTAATCAATTAACTAAACTAATTAAATCTAGGTTACAGATTACCAAATTAATCAAATTAATTTATCTGTATGTGTCCCTATGATTTTCGAAAATTTCAAGCCAAGGAAATTAGGGTTCAAGTTATTTTAGTTGATCTAGTAACCAAAAATAACAACACATAATTAAGGCAAGCAAATCAAGCAATCAAGGGGGACCAAAAGGGCATGGCGGCTAGGATTAGGAAACCCTAGCCAAGCCGTCAACTTCAAGGCCTCCCAAGGGCGAGATTTCACAAAAAACACCAAGGCCAAGAATCATGCAAGCAGTTCATAATCAAATCACAAGAAAACAAGCTTGCTCTGATACCACCGAAGGGTTTCTATGCAATCAATGAACAAAAAAATACCTAAGGTTCACATGCAACCCTAATATTGATCTATGTTTTCTTCTATGAAGATTAGAACTAAGAACCTAAAGGAAACAATTCAATTCTAAAGATGAATTAAGAAAACCAACCTTTGATCTTATGATCCTTTCAAGCAGCAGCAAAAGTATCCTGCCTCAAATGCAAGTCACACCCAAGGGATGGAAGAATCAGTCCAACAGAATAACACAGAGAGACAGATGGCGTGAATATGAGGTGCCAGGGGGTTCCTTTTATAGTCTCCTAGGGTTACACCTGAAACCCTAAGGAGCCTCCAACTGGACAAGGCTTTTGACCACTTGGACCAGGCTTACCAAAACCCTAATTAGGGTTTCGCCAAACCCTAATTAGGGTTTCGCCAAACCCTGGAGGAGCCTCCAGGTTGGCGCCACTTTTGGTCCCTGGTTTTACCTTGCCAGTTATTCAACTATTGAATAAATGCCAAACCAGTCCCTGCACCTTTTAATTAATTAGTTTAATCTCTAAATTAAATCTAATTAATTCTAGATTAAATCTCAATTAATTAATATAGTTTCTAATTAATATATTAACACTTAAGTATATTAATAAACCATATACTTAATTTCTATTGATTTATTATGCAATTTATAAATCAACTATTCTCTCTACTGAACTATATATCTATCCTCCATCTATGAGGGCAACCCAAATGGACTTTGCTTTTAATCATAAGATAAATACAATTATAAGTCATGGCTTAGACACCTAATCCAACAGATATAACCTAAGGGACTTTAGGATTGTCTCACAAGGCATATACCTAATGCGTACCTAATCGATATAGCATGCAACAATGCTTCCTCTCAGTTGCTCCCATAATTAAGGGAGATGTTTTGGTTTATTTAAATGCCTTAGAACAGAGGTTGAACAATATCAAACTGATCTACATGTTTCGGTAGTTGGATGCTTAGATATGAACAAGTTTGTACTTGTCCCGACATCGCTTATGCTAATGGCATCTTGGGTCGTTACCAATAAAAGCACGATCTAGATCACTAGAAAATTGCCAATAAAGTTTTGCGATATGTACAAGGGACTAATAATTTCAACCTTGTTAAACGGTGATAACTTAGCACTAAAATGATTTTGGATTATGACTTTGCAAAATGATATGATAAGTCATTATTGGGATACATCTTTATGCTATCAGTCGGCCAATACCATGGAAGAGTCATAAGTAAAAGTTGACGACTACATCAACTATGATGGTGAAATATGTTGTCATATATACTGCAACTTTCCATTGAATGTTGTTGAGAAATTTAATCACTGGACCCTTGATATTAAATTCCATTTTAAGGCCATTTAAAGAAAATTTATTGCTATAACTTTGCCTCTATAAGCTTTTCCACTAGCAATACTTAAAGTGGAATGAGGCTTTACCTCGATACAAAATAATTGTTCTTGTGAGAGCAATGGAGGATAATATTTTTTTGTATCGAGCACATCAACACTAGTAATATGCTAATGCATCTGATGACGAAAGGTCTAGCACCCAAAATATTTCAAACATGATGTCAAAATGGGTTTATGGCTACTTAATATAATGTAATTCTAGCATAGTGCTTTATTAGAACTCAAAATTTTAATTATTCAAGTACTTGATTATTATTCCTCCATAATATGCAATTTGTCTATATTAATAATTTATGCACACTTACTTTCCATATAGACAAATGTACTGCATTACCACTTAACCCAAAAGTCATTTGGCTTAAATTAATCAAAGTTTCATATGAAGCACCAATCTATGATCAGTAGGGGTCCCGTGTCCAAAAATGATACGTTAGACCGTACTTTTCTACTTTTGGTGTCAATATGAAACAAGATGAATTTAACTTGGCCAATATAATAAAACATGTATACAAATAGTCACTCGGCCAAGTGGGAGAATGTTAGAAAATACTTCATTTATGTGGCCTTCAGACTATTCTTGTAATGTTTACTACATGTTGAGTACAATTACATTATGTACCATTACATTTGCCAATGACATCATATGTCCCTAGAATTAAATAAATGTAGTATGATGGATATGACATTTTCTATAACTTCAAGGACTAAATACATGTGGTTCTACAACTTACCCATAAGGTGAAATTATGAGCAATTAACACACTAATAAATGGGAGTTACATTCATTAGGAAGACATGGAACATGTCTTCCTTCTTACACTTCAACATTCCCTTATAAACACCATAATTGTGTGTCTAATGATCTATCCATCAAGAACTCAATGAAGCACCTTTATGAGAAGTAAAAAGGAATCATAATATGAATCGACATCTTCATCTTCAACAAGATATCATATTCTCCAAGTAAGTATTATTCAATTGGTTTAGAGGTATCCATGTATATTCATAAATTGATCTTGGATTATGTTTTTAATTCCAATACAACACACCCAAACACCCTCATGTGATTGATACTTGGCTTCCGTGCGGTCTATAATTCATAGGGTGTGGTCTCTTTCACGACTTTTGTCGTGACACGGTTCCATAATGTACACAGCATGCTTCATGACCTCTCCCTACAATTGTGATGGGACATCCATAGCTTTCAAGTTGCACCCATGTCAATCGTTTGGAGGGTATCCCACAGTTCCTTCGCCGTTTTCTTCTCCTCTAGCGAAAGTAGGATGTCTTCGGAAATGGCTTGATAGATGGCAGCCATTGTCATCTTATCCTTTTTTGCAACAAGGGCAGCCTTTGGCTCAACAGCCTCCCATACGTTCATAGCTTGCATAAACACCTTCATCTTGATTGCCCATGCTGCGTAATTTTTTCTTGTCAACATCTGGTAATGAATCGAAACTTGCCCATCCTTGTTGGCCATCGTATCTTTCTTTTTTTGATACTTTGGCATGCACCAGATTCGTTCTGATTCCAAATGTAAGGTTTAAACCAAGCAATACCACCTTGATTATGGACAACAAACGAAAAAAAAATCAAGCAAGAAAAGAACTAGGAAGAATGAACCTGATTTAGCCGAATGCTTGAAAGCTTAAAATTGAATGAAAAGCAAATAAACGTACAAGGTCTTTATATAGGAATGAAAAAACCTAGATAAACTCTACTTGGGAAAAGATAATCCTTATCACTCCTAATTTTTAAATTCAAACTTTAATTAGATAGTTTCTGGATTATT